>APFE030364139.1:3261-69025 GCA_000404065.3 Pinus taeda | reverse complement strand
ATCTATGACAATGCAGCTCCTTCGTAGCTCATCCGCAAAATCACTCCAAACTTTTTAATAAGACCCAGGATACTAGATGTGATGTGATGAATAGAAACGATGAATTTTATTTTATAGCGATGATTGTGGGAATGATTTATCATTTCTTGAATGTGGGATTAAACTTAAAATTAAAAAATAATAATTTATAGTTAATATTATAGCTTTAGGTTAGTTTTCATTCATTATGGGATAAAAAAAATATTAATTACAAAAATTAATTTACTTGCATAGCCAATGTTAAATAATTTAAATAGAAAATTATTTTGATTTCTATCAATATTTTGAATAGAAACTAGGGTGAAATTTTTCGAAACCAAAAGTTTAGTAATATGTTTTCAAGTAAATTATAAATGAAAATTTTGGAGGGAAATATTTAAAAATGAAATTTTTCGAGAGAAAATTTTCAGAGAAAGTTATTGGAGGCAAACTTTGGAGGGAAACTTTTCGGCGAAAACTTTTGAGGACAAAACTTTAGAGGGAAATTCTCAATCTCTAAGTTATATATTGTCATTGGAAGAGTGTGCATTTGTATCATTCAACATCTTCTGGTTGAAGGTCATGGATTTTTCTGATAGTGAAATTTTTCTTTCTTCAACATCGACAACTTCGTCATGCAACAACTCTATTCATTTTGATGAATGTAATAGGAATTCTTTGAGTATGAATAGAGAGACAAATTCTCTACTTGGTCTTAATCTTAAGGATGATGAGAGCAACATTGATGAAGGGCGCAAAAAAGAATTTCCTGTGAGTAGAGAGTCAATTTTTCCACTTCCTCCTAATCCTAAGGATTATGAGAGCATCACTGATGAAGGGGGGATGAAGAATTTCCAGAATCAAAGTTTCCACATAATCCTAATCCTAAGGATTATGAGAGCAACCTTGATGAAGGGGGTGATGAAGAATTTCCCGAGTCAAAGTTTCCACTTCCTTCAAATCATAAGGATTATGAGAGTACCACTAATGAAGGGGGGGATAAAGAATTTGCAGAGTCAAAGTTGCCACTTCCTCCTAATCCTAAGGATTATGAGAGCAACACTAATGAAGGGGGGGATGAATAATTTGAAAATTCAAAGTTTCCACATAGTCCTAATCTTAAGTATTATGAGAGCAACATTGATGAAAGGGGGGATGAAGAATTTGCAAAGTCAAAGTTTCCACATATTCCTAATCCTAATTATTATGAGAGCAGCACTGATGAACGGCGGATGAAGAATTTGCAGAATAAAAGTTTCCACATATTCCTAATCCTAAGGATTATGAGAGCAACTCTGATGAAGGGGGGGGATGAAGAATTTGCAGAGTCAAAGTTTCCACATATTCCTAATCCTAAGGATTATGAGAGCATCATTGATAAAGGGGTGGATGAAGAATTTGCAGAGTCAAAATTTCTACATATTCCTAATCCTAAGGATTATGAGAGCACCACTAATGAGAGGGAGGGCGAGGATGAACATTTTCCAGTAAATGGATATTCAAAGTTTCACTCAGTCCTAATCCTAAGGATTATGAGAGCACCACTGACACAGGGGAGGATGAAGAAATTCCATAAAATAAAAATTCAAAGTTTCCACTTGTTCCTAAACCCAAGGATTGTGAAACCACCACTGATGAAGGGGAGGATGAAGAATTTCGTGCAAATGATAATTTTCATATGAATAGAGAGTCATATTTTCCACTTACTCATAATCCTAAGAATTATGTGAGCAATGATGATGAAGGTAAGGATGAAGAGTTTCTTGCAAATGATAATTTTAGAGGCACAAATGTCAATAACGCATTTTCTCTGAGTGAGTGTTTCAAAGGTAGTCATGGTGATGATGAATTGAGAAAAAGAAAGGATGAAGATGGTGAAGAATTTCATCTGAGTCAAGATTTCAAAAGCACAGATGTTGGTAGTGAAGAATTTCCTTGATGTGAGGATGGTAATGAATATTTCCAAGCAATGATGGTGATGAATTTTCTAACTATCTTCGTCAATATAATATTCCTCCTATTGATGATGAAAATGTTTTTGTAGATAATAATGAAATGAGGGAGACGTTTCAAGAAAGTATTGTATCTATGAGTAGGAGTAGGCCTTTTCATATCAATCCAAAATATTCCAGTTTTACAAGGGATAAGACATAATATCTCACAAGTAGAAGTTCCATCGGTGATCTGATTTCAAGTGAATGTTGTTGAAATTATTGCTTGCAACATATGGATTTCAAGTTTTCTTTGGAGAAAAGGAAGAAATATTTGTTAGTGAATAAAAGCATGCAAAATTCATTTTTAGTGGGTTGCATGAAATCTACACTGGCATGTTATGATTATCATATTGGGAATGTATTCATATGTATAAAGGATTTCAAAATGTTACAATCAGTTGATAATTTTTGTTTATCAAGAATCCAAGACAGACTAGAAAAAGACCCTACATACTATTCAAACGTATGTTATGAAAGAGAGGTTGGACCATCAACAATTACTGCAATGTCATGGATGAAAGACTTCTTTTCAAAGCATGGAGAGTGTATGCCAAATAAAGACACAATACATATTCCATATAATTTCTCAAAATGAGAAATCTAAAACTTATACAGAGAATATGCAGAAGGTGCTAAAGGAGATGGTAATTTTATCACATATTCATATTTTACAATGATATGGAGGAACGAATTCAACAATATTCATATCCCTAAGAAGACAAGGATGGGGATTTGTAGTACATGTGCTTCTCTTAAATAAAAAAGAGATAAATTTCAAGGGGAAGAAAGAGGTATGCATTCATAACATATTTTTAAAAATTGGATAGTTATTAACTATGAAAATATATTTATTAATAGATTTCTTTTATTTTATGTGTAGATTCCATTGTCAAAGAACTTCAAGGGCATCACATACAACAAACAAGTGAAAAACAAAAATTGTACAAACATAGAAAAAGTGTTATGATAATCCAAATAAATATTTGGGTTTGCTAATTAATTGTATGGACCAAAAGAAAACACTTCTACCATATTTTTTCTGCACTCCAAAAAATTTACAAGAAGAATTTTTTATTCAACTTCACTTGGTTGGTCGTATGGTCTTTAATGAGAAGATGTTGCGAAGGGTTTACTTCATAGCTCCAAATATTCATAATGATGCAAATCTTACGATAACTATAATCCATGATGTGATTTCTCATTGGTTTGGTGTTCTTCTTGAAGTTTTATATTTGCAATTGGAAAACACAAGCTGTGGAAGTAAAAATCAAGTTCTTTTTGGATATCTAAACTTGCTTGTTCATTTGGGAATTTAAAAAAAGGTAAAGGTTGGTCTCCTTCTTGTTGGGCACACTCATGACCATATTGATCCAATGTTTAGTCGTTTTTCAGTAACATTGAGGAGGAAGAATGTTGGGAGCCTTCCATAATTAATTGAATGTATTAAGAAAACATATATTCCAAAGCTTGTTTTTCATGTGCTAGAGGAAACTATTGACATGCATTGAACAACTTAATGACATTAGCTTCCAGCATCAATTTCGTATCAAAAAAATTGATGGCAAAACACTTATATGGGGCAAGAAGTATTTAACTGTTGTAGAATGGGGGTCGTTGTCAGGTTTAGCATTTTTGAAGTTCATTCTAGATCATCCAATATTTTCATCAAAGATAATATTATTACAATTATTTGTTGAACTCAATAATGGATGAAGGCATAAGAGAGAGATAAATTATTCTAAATGTCTGGACGAAATAAAAATATGTATTAGAGACATATATGACTACTTTGATGTTGCCGATGCAGTTTGGTGGGAGTCTTTTTTCAATGATCAAAGTGATATCATCTCAATATCAAGAAATGAATATACACTTTTGAAGACTCCATTTATTTGACCTCAAAATATGCCAAATAAACAGGAGGAAATACACATTGTTAAACAATAACAATCTCAAGGCATTATTAATTCTCAACATGAAGAGGAAAGAGAAATATATATTGGTTCTAGAAGATCACGTGCACAATGTGAAGCCATGGAAGACCTTTACAGGGGTTTTGTGCAGGATGTTAAAGACGGTTGCATGATAGTAGTATTAACAAATGAAGATCCACTTGGCTATCCATTTTGGATTGCGAAGGTTATAAAAGTCATTAAAGAAAATGAAGATATTTCAACTGTTGAGGTACACTAGTATGCCACAAATACCCACCCATTCAATGGTGTGTACAAGCCAGAGATAGTAGTTGACAAAAACATTCACAGAAAGAGAAAAAGAAAGGGTACAAATACAAATATAAATCGTCACTGCACAGACCTATTAAAATTGGAGGATGTTGACATACTTGTCTATGAATTCAATTTAACAAAGAGAAGAATTTTTTGCTTCAAGACCATAGATATTTTGAAGAAGCTGCTACCAAAAGGAACAATGTTGAGATGGGAGTTTGCTGAACCTAGTCGTGGATCTAGAAGAATTTTGAAACCTGATATGGCGGGCATGCATGTTTATTGAGATGGGGCTCTAGTTGATGAAAGAGAAGAATATGGGTCATCTTCATCTGCATCCAGTCATTCATCTGAAGATGTAGATTCTGATGGTGTGCCAAATCCTATGGATGATTTTGAATAAATGTCTAAGACATTTTATGTAAATAAAGTTTGCATGGTAACTTGAAATAAATATTTTGACTTCCATGATCTTACATGAATTTATGAGTCATTTCTATGTTTGTTTAATTTAATGTTTTAATTAAAAGAAATTCATGTCTTTAGAGATATTTGCATGGTAACTTGAAATAAATATTTTTGACTTCCATATGATCTTACATGAAGTTATGGGTCATTTCTATGCTTTTTGGATTATATGCTTTAATGTATGTGATATTCAATGTACGTAAATTGATATTTTGATTAAAAGTAAATAAATATTAGAAATTAATGTTGATTTTTTAAATTATACAGTGATATTGTCATGATATTATTTATTGTTATCATTTAGTATAAGATAGTTTTAAAGTTTTCGAAATTTTAATGCCTCATTAAAAAGACCACTTCATTTTGATGGTTATTTTAAGTTTTTTCTTACAATAGGATAAATTTTCCTAGGCTAAAATTTGAAAAGAGCTATAGCTTTATCCTTTGAAATAAAAATTACTCTTGGAATCATGAATCTTTCATTTACTTATTTATTTCTAAAAATTGTTTTAGTCATATAATTTTTCCATAATTTCATGGCTGAAATGTGTTACAAATTGAAGGTTTTTAATTACAAGGTTGAAAATTTGTCAAAATGTTAACATGTTTCTGAATTATGATATTTTATCTTTAATGCTATTGTTGAAAACAATTACAGTTTCAAGGTTTTTTAGAGTCAAGATATTGTATCTTTGACAACATGGATGGAAATAGTTGGAATTATCAAGATTCAAGACATGATATTTTATCTTTAATATCATGTCCGAGAATTATTGGAATTTTACAGTGTTTCAAAGTTTGAATATTTTATCTTTAACTTCATTGCTAAAAATTACTCTTGGAATAATGAAACTTTCATCTACTTGTTCATTTTAAAAATTGTTTTAGTCATATAATTTGTTCATAATTTTATGGTTGAAATGTGTTACAAACTGAAGGTTTTTAATTACAAACTTGAAAATTTGTCAAAATGTTAAGGTGTTTATAAATTATGATATTTTATCTTTAATGCTATGGTCGAAAACAATTACATATTCAAGGTTTTTTAGAGTCAAGATATTTTATTTTTGACAACATGGATAGAAATAATTGGAATTATCAAGATTCAAGACATGATATTTTATCTTTAACATCATGTTCGAGAATTGTTGGAATTTTATAGTGTTTCAAAGTCTGGATATTTTATCTTTAACTCCATTACTAAAAATTACTCATGGAATAATGAATCTTTCAATTACTTCTTCATATAATTTGTCGATAATTTCATGGCTGAAATGTGTTACAAACTAAAGGTTTTTAATTACAAGGTTGAAAAAATTTCAAAATGTTAAGGTGTTTCTGAATTATGATATTTTATGTTTAATGCTATGGTCGAAAACAATTACAATTTCAAGGTTTTTTAGAGTCAAGATATTTTATCTTTAACAACATGGATGGAAATAGTTGGAATTATGAGGATTCGAGACATGATATTTTATATTTAACATCATGTCTGAGAATTGTTTGAATTTTATAGTTTTTCAAAGTCCGGATATTTTCTCTTAAACTCCATTGCTAAAAAATGTAAAAATTGTAACCCAATTTTTTTTTGTTATTCCAGAATAAACAATTTTTTTAAGGGTTTTTTTTTTCATCCTTTTTTCAAAAAACAATGGTTTTTACTTCCATTTAAAAAAAATGTTGAAAATTTACCCTAAAAAAAAAACATCATTCTGGAATAAACAATTTTCATTTTTGGGTTTTTTTTTCATGTTTTTTTGTGGTTTTTGGGCTCGAGTACCCGTTTTGAGGTAATGGTTCCTATTTCATCTGTAACTAAGTTTTTATGTGGTATAACCAAATCTAGATTGCACCCTCAGATCAAGACAAAACTACCTTTACATGCCCTTGGGGTACATTTTCTTAACGAGTGCTTCCTTTCGGGTTGTGTAATGCACCTGCCACCTTTCAGAGGAATGCACTGGCTATTTTTGCTGATCTTGAATCTATTGAGATTTATATGGATGATTTTTCTGTGTTTGGTAACCCATTTGATGAATCTCTTAAAAATCTAGAAAAAGTGCTTTTATGTTGCCAAGAGGCTCATCTTGCTTTGAGCGATAAAAAATGTAGATTGTTGGCATTATGATGCATGTGTTGTACTTGATGACAACCCACTCATAGAAGAACATCTCAATTATATATAACTAGATGAGTCTACAGAAGAAATATCAGATGTAACAGAATACATGGGATGCAAGACAAAGGAATCAGATGACAAACTATAGTGTAGTAGTGTTACTTTTGGGTTCCGCAGGTGCACCGATAAAAAGGTGTGGACATCGGCAAGTTGCGCCGGAGCGTTCTTCACAAGGTGCAGACATGTTCGCAGGTGTTCCGAACAAAAAGTGCAAACCTAAAGTACATGGACTTTCATGTAGAGAAAAACACGCATGTGGGAAATCTTATGTTTGGTCCATGGTATTTAGTCCGACGTTTTTAATCCTATGGTTTTGGTCTGTGGTTTTGCATCTAAAATATTGAACCCAGGTTTTGGGTCCCTAGTTTTGGATCTCTATGGTTTTGGACCATGGTTTGAGTAAGGCCTAAGCTATAAAAGGGAAAAGAGATCAGTTGGTTGAGTACAGATGACTTGAATATCTTTAGATGAGCAAGATCTGAAATACTTGTGATCAGTTGGTGAGTTGGACCTGAATCAAGGAGAAACCTGAGGATTGTAAATCGGATCTACTAATGGGTCGAGATTTCTTTGGCGCATGATTAGATCTGTAAATTTGATAGTCTGGGGCATAATTAAAGACTCATAAATTATCTATACCCAGAGGTGCGCAGTTCAGACACAACACGGGTGCGAAAGTGCGGAGCGAGCCACCACGCAAGTACGAAGGTGTGCAGGTGGGCCACAACGCAGGTGCAAAAGTGCGCAGGCGAGCCACAGACGTAGGTGCGGAGATCCGTAGGCTCGACATGGCGGAAGTGCGGATATCTGCAGGTTTTCTCTTGATGAAGTTGCAGACTTCTCTGAAAATATGTTTTCGCTGATTTTGTCTCTTACTGCTGTGTTCAGGGTTCTGAATTGATGTCTGGTTGCTGTGTGCTGATACTTATTGATTCAATATTTGTACAAGGAAGTTGGTTGATTGCAAATCTAATTGATGTTTGAAGTTTCAGAGGTTTCTGGTTGTTGACGAGTTTTGATGACTGTTTACTGGTGTTAGTATTCTGCATATTCAGATTGGTTGATTCAAAGATTGATGATGCTAGTGTGCTTCAATGATATTGATGGGTCCAATATGAAAATTGGATGAAATGTTGCCTTTCATATTATGGTGTTGTGTTTCAGTGTATCCAGTCTGAAAATTGATGAAACATGGTACCTGGAGGAAGAAAGAGAAGGTTGTAGCCTTCTATAGGTCGACACCTACGTACTAGTGCATCAGCTAGTACAAGAGCTAAGGGGTTTGTAGCTCCCTTCCAGGAGATTCTGGAGAACAAGAGAAGGTTGTAGCCTTCTATAGGTAGAAGCCTGCGTACTGGTATAAGACTGCACCAGTACAAAACCATTGTGAAAGAAGTTTCTTATTAAAAGAAGATTGAGACGACTTGCATCAGGTGGTTTTCACCCACATTGGGTTTCCACCTTACATCATGGTGTTCATGTGTGCTTCTTGTGTGTGATGATCTGTTCTTTTACTGCTCCTGCTTAATTTTCATATGGTTAATAATGTTCTGATGCACTCATTAAGGATCAACTAACTGAATCATATGTTACTGGATATATGCTTGTTGCATTACACACAGTTTCTTATACACACGATTTGCCTTAACTGAAGTAGCGTATATGAATCTTAATATGGAAATGAAAAACTTTTATTGATCTGATAATACTGATTCACCCCCCCCCCCCCCCTCTCAATATTATTTCCAACATAGATTAATGTGCAAAGCAGGAGTGGTTCTAGGTCATTTGGTTTCTGAAAAAGATATCTAGGTAGACCCCACTAAAGTTGAAGTTATTTTTCATCTGCCTGCACCCAAAACACAAAGGGAAGTGAGAGGCTTCCTAGGACATGCTAGTTATTACCGAAGATTCATTGAGATTTTTTCCAAGATTGCTACCCCCCTTTTTCAATTATTAGCTAAGGATAGTGAATTCTCCTGGTCCAAAACTTGCCAACAGCTATTTGAGACATTGAAGGAAAAATTAGTACATGCACTATTTTTGAGAGGACCAAACTTGTCCCCGCCATTTCACATTTCCTCTGATTCCTTAGACACTACCATTGGTGCAACTTTAGGACAAGAGGTGAATAAACAATCCTATGCTATTTATTACATTAGTAAAAATTTGTCACCTACCGAATTTAACTATACAGTGACTGAGAAAGAATTTTTAGCGTTTATTTTTGCTATTAATAAATTTAGACATTACATTACACGATATGAAGTTTATGTGTATACTGATCATTCTGCTATAAAATATTTAATGAATAAACCTTTAACTAGCAGTAGAGTGACTAGGTGGTTTCTTTTATTACAGGAATTCAATGTGGAAATTATTGATAGACCAGGAAAGTCTAATGTTGTAGCTGATTATTTTTCTAGATTAAATAATCATGGTGAATTAATTTCTATTAATGATGATTTCCCTGACAAACATATTTTTTATATGTTAGCAAAATCCCCATGGTTTGCTGGCATAGCTAACTATTTAGTGTTGAAAATAGCAACATGAAATGCTATAAATAGCACTGCTACAAATAGCATTTCGGGATACATTCCAATTTTAGTTAGTCCCTAAACTAAAATTGAGAAGTAAAATTCGAATTTGATCTTAGCAGCTGTTTGTAAAATAATTAATTAATTCATCTTGAGTTAATTAGTTGTAGGAAATCAAACATGACGTCTATGTGAAGACATGCAACAGTTTCTCCATTGATTGAGGAAGTTATCCCTTGATTAAAGGAGATCATGATGAGTTTTACTTTGAGTTGTAATTAGTTAGCTCAATTAACTAAGTTAAGTCCAATTAGATTAGTTCAAATAGTTTGTGGAACTAATTGTGAGTTCAATTAGTTAATGCATGCATGCATGTAACTGTTGCACTTCAGATAACTTAATATTCTCTCATAAATAACTCATGCATGTCAGTTCAGTTAGAGACCTAATTGAGATCAGATGATGGGATAGTGTACTATCAGTTGTAGGAATATTCCATGGAGGATATCTCTTCCATGAAGAAGGAATTCATTCTTTGGAGATTGCGCAGTTACTTTTGAGTTTGATGAGTATGTGATGAGGCCAATTCACATAGGTGGCAGCATTAGACCCCCAAGAGAAACTGCGTAAGGAAATAGGAGGCTTGGAGGGTTGGGGGAAGGCATATCTTGTGACTATTCAGTTTATAGTTGTATTTTTGGATTGTACTGAGAGCAAGATAGCTTATGAGCTAATTCTTTATGTAATTTGGACATATTTCCACTTGTATGATAATACAGAGATTGGGGTTTTTAGCTGATGCTTCCCTAGAATATTCTTCTGTGTTCATGTGTGATTTCTTTCTCATTCTCAGTTATATGTCTTCTATTTGATCTTTCTCAAAATCAATTAAGCTTCTGCAAGTTTGTTGTAGAAGTAGATCTTGTATTTTTCTTTAGTATATTTCATAATCTGTTGATCTATAGTGGGAATTTCTATAGGGTATCAAAGCAAAGGTGATCAAAGAAAAGAAAAAGATACAAAGAAGGGAGAAGTTCAAAGTTTCAAGTTCCTGATTATAGAATTTGAATTCTTTTCACATCTGAAATTTCACTAATGGCGTTCAACGGTTTAAGACTCGAGTATGCCCTTGATGGCAGCTCGAATCATATAGCCTGGAAGGATCGCATGGAAGCAGTATTAGAGGACAACGGTCTAAAGGACTTCATTGATCAAGAAGCCCCCAAGCCAACAACGGCTAATGCTATAGAATTGGAAAAATGGACGAAATATGTGGCTAGAGCAAGGAGAATCCTTCTGGAGGGATTTCGAGACCACATAGTCTTGAGTCTCCATGGGAAGGAGACACCATTTTCAATGTGGGAAACATTGAAAGATCTATATCAAAATAGCAACGATCAGAGGAAGCTGGCGCTGAAAGACAAGCTTTGGAAAATCAAGTGTGAAAAGGGCGACAAGAAATCTACATATCTGAACAAGCTCACCACCAGCAGGGATGAGCTTGGAAGTGTAGGGATCATGACAGCCAATGATGACATGGTGAGTCTTGCTCTCCTTGGTCTTGCGAAGAGCTGGCATAGCTACTAAGACTCAGTAAATGGAAGAGAGAAACTGCAAGATTGGGAACAACTTTGGTTAGATCTGATGCAGGAGGAGATAAGAAGAAGCACTAGAGATGGATCTTCATCAAAGCAAGATGATGAAGAAAATCTAGCCTTAGCGAGTAAGGTGAGGAAAGGGAAAGGGAAGGCATCCCATTCCAAATACATTTCTTCCCACAGTGGGAAGAAGTTTGAAAAATCGAAAGTGTGATGCTTTCATTGTCATGAGGTGGGCCATTATGCAACAAATTGTCCAGAGAAGAAATCCAAGAAGAGATCCTTGAAGGGATTAGACGATGAGGCACTGGCCTTAAGGTTCGAGTTGGATTTCTCTCTCATCGCATGCATGGTTTCATCCATGGTGGGATGTGTTTGGTACCTGGACAATGGAGCGTCTTTCCACATGTTTGACGACAAGAATCTTTTTAGTACCCTGGAGGAGAAGGATCTCCAGATGCGGATCGAGATGGGTGATGATGGAAAGTACTATGTTTCAAGTGAAGGTACGGTTGTGTTTCAGAGGGATCATGGAGCTCCTCTCTCCCTGACTGATGTAAAGTATGTACTAGGTCTGAAGAAGAATCTTGTGTCTGTCACTATGCTAGAAGACAAAGGCTATGATTTAGTCTTTAGTAAAGGAAAGGTATTCCTAAGGCATATCGGTACTAGATAGACCAAGATGATTGGGATTCAAGTAAAGAATCTCTACAAGCTGGAGGTAGATGACTGTGTTGCATTGAGTTCCAAAGCAAAGATGGTGCAAAGCCAAGATGTTGGCGAGCTATGGCATAGAAGATTGCACCACTTGCACCATGGGGCCTTGAAGATCATGCAACAGATTTCTACCGAAATTCCCAAGGGAAAATTGGAGTAGACGGATACATACAAAGGTTGTACCTTGGGTAAGTATGCGAAATCTTCCTTTCAGGATATACACAGTAGAGTTTGAGCAATCCCGGAGTGAGTTCACACAGATGTTTTTGAACCATTCTCTAAATCCTCCACTACTAAACAAAGGTACTATGTTATTTTTATTGATGATTTTTCTCGTAGATGTTGGATCTACTTTATGTAAAATAAGGATCAGACCTTCTTGAGGTTTTGTGAGTTTAAAGCCTTGACAGAGAAATAATCTATAAAGAAAATAAAATCTTAGCATAGCGACAATGGTGGAGAGTATGTCTCCCAACAGTTTAAGGACTTTTGTGCTACAAAAGGAATAAAATGGGAGTTGTCGGCACCCCATAACCCACAGGAGAATGGTGTGGCCAAAAGGAAGAATAGATCAATTGTGGGAGCATCTCGAGCGATTTTACATGACCAAAGCCTACCACTTCATTTGTGGGATAAGGCATGCAATACAACAGTATGCTTGCAGAATAGAATCCCGCCTGTACACTGGGAATGAAGACACCTATGGAGGCCTTTTCCAGGAAGCGACCAGATGTGAGTCATTTCAGGATATTTGGATCATTAGTTTATTGCCATGTGACCACTGAAAGAAGCTAGATCCAATAGATGAGTTGGGGATACTTGTGGGGTACACTGATACACCCCACAACTATCAGGTGTTCCTGCCTACCAGTTAGAGGATAGTGGTACGTAGAGATATGAAGTTCGATGAGTATAAAGCCATGTGAGTATCACTTGAGAGGGAGCTCAAATTGCATCCAGAGGAGGAACTTTCAGTTCCCAAGGAGGAGGAGCCTCAAATTGATGCAGAGCAGCCACATGCAGAGGATCTGGGAGTGGAAACATCCACTCATGTTGAGTCTTCCAGAGATGGGTGGAAACACTCAAGGGACGTTGATAGGTTGATGCTAGATGTATGAGAGAATGTGGGACAACCATCTTCTCAGCGTAGATAGAGGAGGTGACCTGAGTGGTACACTGGTTAAATGGCCTTGTTTGGGGAGTGTGTAGAGTTCGAAACTTCTTCATTCGAGGAGGCAATGCATCAACCAGTCTGGATTGATATTATGGTAGAGGAGTATGACTCTATCATTTGGATCAATGTTGGCACTATCAGCTCAGATGGGTTGGAAGATCCATCAGATGGATGTGAAGACCACGTTCCTCAATGGAAGATTGAGGAAGAGGTGTACATTAAGCAGCTAGAAGGTTTTGAGACCTTCGATCGTGAGTCGCATGTGTGCCAACTCAAGAGGGCTTTGTACGGGCTGAAGAAAGCACCTCGTGCTTCATATACCAAGATTGACAACTATTTCACTGGGTTGGGCTTCATCAAGAGTGAAGTAGATGCGAATCCTTACCACATCATGGTAGAAGCTAAGCCATTGATCATCGTTCTTTATGTGGATGATCTGATTTTGACAAGTGATGATCAGTTGATCAAGTCTTGCAAGGAGGACCTTGCAAGAGAGTTTGAGATGAAAGACATGAGTCTTATGCACTACTTTCTAGGCATGTAAGTGTGGCAGAAAGATGGGAAATTATTTGTGTCTCAAGGCAAGTATGCCAATGAGATACTTAGGTGCTTCCACATGGAGAAGTGCAAGCCCATGCAGACTCCTCTAGCTGGTAACTGGAGGAAGGAGGATGCTACTTCAGGTGACGTAGTAGCTGCTACTATTTATCAGCAACTTGTGGGTTCACTAATGCATCTAGTGAACACAGGACCATACTTATGCTTTGCAATGAACCACCTGAGTCAAGATATGGTTCAGCCTGCCAAGCTATTTTGAAAGGTAGCGAAGCATGTGCTAAGATACCTCAGAGGCACATCTCAGTATGGATTATGGTACAAATGGACAGAGGGAGTGAAGCTTCAGGGCTTTATAGATGCAGATTGGGCAGGGAGTCCATTAGACCAGAAGATCACTTCTGGAGGAATCTTCAACCTTGGTTTAGTTGTAGTTTCCTAGTACAGTAGGAAATAGAGGTCAGTTGCACTTAGCTCAGCAGAGGCTGAATACATGGCTGCCAGTCAAGCAGCATGTAAGGCCATTTGGATGTGGAAGATTCTAGTGGGATTATTTGGTCAGAGGATGGATCCAACTGTGATCTACTGTGATAATCAGAGTTGTATCAAACTCTCTGAGAATCCAATTTTTCATCATAGGTCCAAGCGCATCGATATCCAGTACCATCATCTTCGAGGTTGTGTGGTGAAGAGGATAATGTTGTTGTTGTATGTTTCGACCGAGGAATAGGATGCAGATATTTTGACTAAGGCATTGTCAAAATGCAAGTTCGAGTTCCACAGAGATAGGATTGGGGTGACTGATAATCCATTTCTTGTTGAGAGGGAGTGTTGAAAATAACAACAAGAAATGAGAAAAATAGAAGTGCTAAAAATAGCACTGCTGTAAATAGCATTTTGGGATACATTGCAATTTTAGTTAGTCCCTGAGCTAAAATTGAGAAGTAAAATTCGAATTTGATCTTAGTAGTTGTTTGTAAAATAATTAATTAATTCATCTTGAGTTAATTAGTTGTAGGAAATCAAACATGATGTCTATGTGAAGACATGCAAAAATTTCTCCATTGATTGAGGAAGTTATCCCTTGATTAAAGGAGATTAGGATGAGTTGTACTTTGAGTTGTAATCAGTTAGATCAGTTAACTGAGTTAAGTCCAGTTAGATTAGTTCAAATAGTTTGTTGAACTAATTGTGAGTTCATCTAGTTAATGCATGCATGCATGTAACTACTACACTTCAGATAATTGAATATTCTCTCATAAATAACTCACGCATGTCAGTTGGACTAGATTACAGAAAGCTTAAGAAAGGAGGAGCGTACGAGGCTCTGTGCTCTAGGGTTTTCACACCTTCTGCAATGGAAGGCTACTATAGACAAACAACGCTCTGCAAATTCTGACGAAATCCCAATCTTTGGCCTCCTGCCAGAGGGTTCAGCTCTCCATGGACCCGCCTCAGGGGGAGGGTGCTACGCCTCCCCCAAAAGATGAAGTTTCGCGGCAAAGGAATCGAGAAAGTGATAATCTGGCACATAAGAATGAAGACGGTGAGGATTTGGACCCACAATAGGCAAGATAAGATAAAAATAAGCATCCCAAGGTCAGGTCGGCAACATGCAAACCTATAGCCTCTGTGCGACCGAGGGTAGAACTCCCAGGACATAAGATCAATGCACAGATTCAATACATGAGAGACCATTCTTTAATAGGTAAGTTCATTGGGCTTTGGCCAACTGAGAAGGTGCTTAGGGATTGGATTACTGCGAAATGGAACCCAAAGGGACATATAACCCTACAGTTGGGACCAAAAGGCTTTTTCACTGCCATTTTCAACTACCTGGAGGATAGGAACAAAGTGTTGGACGGAGGGCCTTACTTCTTTAATGCCGTCGGTCTGTATCTCAGAGGTTGGGTAGAGTGTTTCAACCCTGAAAAGGAGGATCTCAGTTGGGCTCTGGTTTGGATCCGACTATATTCACTTCTCGTGGAGTATTGGGAGGAAGAATCCCTACAAGTGATTGGAAATGTTCTAGGCAAGTTCATCAAGGTTGCCGAGGAAACAAAATTCTGCAAATACACCTCATTCACTCGAATATGCATCTACATGCATCTCAACCAGGTGCTCCCAGATGCGGTAAGTGTTTCTCATGATGATATTGAATGGGTTCAGTTGATTGATTACGAACATGTGCCATTTAGATGCCGAAGATGTCATGCCTTGGGACATCTATTCAAGGATTGTCCTTTAGTCCCAAAACCTTCTCTTGTATCTAGATCTGATTCATTTGGAGCAGATGGATTTACCAAAGTAACCAATCACAGGAAAAATCATAAGAAACAAGCCTCAAATGCTAAAGCGCCTCTGGCAGGTCCCTCCAGGCCCTCAATAAGGAACATCTTTGAAGCTTTAGCTTGCCAAAATGATACAAGTCCGGAAATTCCTACCCCCACAGAGACGGAGATGATGAAGGTCAAACTGCAAAAGCAGGTAGATCCCAAAGGGTCTCAAACAAAACTTCTATTCACAGGGTCCTCTACCTCAGAGAAACAAAAAGTCCCAGTATGGAATACACAAGGAATGGACGTAGACAACTCAAACTCAAATACCAGATTAGTAGAAGAGGTAGATGAGGAATTCAATGATGCTCAGATTATGGAGGAGGAAATAGAGGCAATAGATATTGGGGAACTAGATATCCTAGGCCTAGAATAGGCTTGCACTACAAATAATTTTGAAAATATTCCCAATAAACAACTTGAGAATTTGGAGGAGGTCCTACATCGAGCGCAGCGGCAAAAATATTTAGGCATTCAGACTGGCCGCCCCTGGGATGGAAAATTCATTACTAAAGACATCAAAAAGCATGGACGGAAAACATACCTCCAGCAAATAATTAGGATAGGTGAAATGTTAGTGGAGTCAGGCAGGTACTCCAAGCTAACTAGGTACTATAACACTGATCACAATCCTTCCCAATGAAGTTAATATCTTAGAATATAAGAGGGCTTAATAGCCCAGGGAAAAGGAAGAATCATTAAAAACATGATTGGACAAGAAAAACCTCAAATCCTTTTCTTGCAAGAAACTAAATGCACGTCATCTGCTGTGGAAAGAATTGTAGCTAAAATCTGGCCAGGAAGTCTCAATGCGATAGTGGATGCTGAGGGGGCTTCTGGAGGCCTGGAAATCTTATGGGACTCTCGAGCTATCCGATTAGACAATATCCATGCAAATAAGAACTTTATCCAAGCAATATTTCACATCTATAAGAAGAGCTTTGGCGTAAATCACATAAAAAAGACCTTTGTCGACGCATTTCGAACCAATTAGTGTGGTTCATCGTCAAGACAAGTTGAAGAAACAGATCTGGCCTAGCAAGTTAAATAGACTGAGCAGAGACTCCAACGGGATGACTGATCTGGGCGAAGACCGGGATAACTACTGAGTCTCTGCATCTCTTCAAAAAATCTAGATCTGTCTTCAACTTCGAGACCTGCAAGCGTGCCCGTTCAAATGCGGTGGCTATACCGTGCAGGGAAACAATTGTAGAATTGAGAATTTTGTGATCTGTCATAGTTAAGCTAGATCTGTCTTCAACTTCGAGACTTGCAAGCGTGCCCGTTCAAATGCAGTGGCTATACCGTGCAAGGAAAAAATTGTAGAATTGAGACTTCTGTGATCTGTCATAGTTAAGCTAGATCTATCTTCAACTTCGAGACTTGCAAGCATGCCCGTTCAAATGCAGTGGCTATATCGTGCAGGGAAAAAATTGTAGAATTAAGACTTCTGTGATCTGTCATAGTTAAGCTAGATCTGTCTTCAACTTCGAGACCTGCAAGCATGCCCGTTCAAATGCAGTGGCTATACCGTGCAGGGAAACAATTGTAGAATTGAGACTTCTGTGATCTATCATAGTTAAGCTAGATCTATCTTCAAATTCAAGACCTGCAAGCGTGCCCGTTCAAATGCAGTGGCTATACTGTGCAAGGAAACAATTGTAGAATTGAGACTTCTGTGATCTGTCATAGTTAAGCTAGATCTGTCTTCAACTTCGAGACCTGCAAGCGTGCCCGTTCAAATGCAGTGGCTATACCGTGCAGGGAAACAATTGTAGAATTGAGACTTCTGTGATCTGTCATAGTTAAGCTAGATCTGTCTTCAACTTCGAGACCTGCAAGCGTGCCCGTTCAAATGCAGTGGCTATACCGTGCAGGGAAACAATTGTAGAATTGAGACTTCTGTGATCTGTCATAGTTAAGCTAGATCTGTCTTCAACTTCGAGACCTGCAAGTGTGCCCGTTCAAATGCAGTGGCTATACCGTGTAGGGAAACAATTGTAGAATTGAGACTTCTGTGATCTGTCATAGTTAAGCTAGATCTGTCTTCAACTTCGCGACCTGCAAGCATGCCCATTCAAATGCAGTGGCTATACCGTGCAGGGAAACAATTGTAGAATTGAGACTTCTGTGATCTGTCATAGTTAAGCTAGATCTGTCTTCAACTTCGAGACCTGCAAGCATGTCCATTCAAATGCAGTGGCTATACCGTGCAGGGAAACAATTGTAGAATTGACATGAACCAAATGTCGATAGGTCAAGCACCATAGACAAAATTACTCGAAACATTCCTAAAATTGTTTCAGAAGAGCATAACAAAATTCTTCTTAAGCCTGTTGACTTACAGGAGGTGGAATTAGCAGTTTGTCAGCTGAAAGGAGGAAAAGCCCCAGGCTCAGATGGATTCACTTCCAACATTTTTCACAGCTTCAGGGATCTGCTCAAGCTGGAAGTCTAGCAGGTGGTGGAGGAATCACGATCCTTAAGATGGATGTATCCAGGGGTGAATTCCACATTCATCACTCTCGTTCCCAAGATAGATCTGCCTAGAAAGCCTGACAAATATAGACATATTGCTCTGTGCAATATCATCTACAAGATAGTTTCCAAGGTCATCGCTTCCAGGCTCAAATTGCTACTTCCTCTCATCATCTCGCCTAAGCAGTTTGGATATGTTGAGGGTAGGAGATTACTGATGGTATAATCCTAACTCATGAAATAATTCATTCCTTGAAGCAATCTAAAAAGCTAGGTATGCTCCTTAAACTTGATCTATCGAAAGCTTTTGACAGTCTTAGTTGGATGTATATTAAAAAAGTATTAATCGCTTTTGGCTTTACTCCCCCCTGGGTTAGATGGGTCATGAGTCTTATCTCCTCCTCATTTTTCTCTGTTTTTTTCAATGGCATCCCCTCCTCCACTTTTCATCCTTCCCGGGGAATCAGACAAGGAGACCCTCTCTCCCCTTTCCTATATGTTATTATGGCGGAAGGATTAGGCAGGAGTATTAAGCTAGCTCAGCAATCCCAATGCCTCAGAGGCTTATCTTTTCATAACTCTTCAGCCTTCACTCACCAGCAGTTTATTGATGACAACATGCTTTTTGGGCACCCCTCTGTCTAGGAAGCTCACCAACTCAAATCTCTTCTATCAGACTTCTCGGAAGCCTCAGGAGCTTCTATCAATAAATCCGTCTCAGATCTTCTTCTTCCATACCCCAACTACCACTCAAGCTACCATAG
This sequence comes from Pinus taeda, assembly GCA_000404065.3. Lineage (NCBI taxonomy): Eukaryota > Viridiplantae > Streptophyta > Pinopsida > Pinales > Pinaceae > Pinus > Pinus taeda. Next base: position 49,976 of record APFE030364139.1, on the reverse strand, counting down.
CCCGTATTTTGGGCTTCTCCATTGCTAACATCCCATCCATTTATTTAGGTGCTCCTCTGATTTCCTCGACCCTCAAGCACTCCTCATGGAAAGTTCTTCTGGAAAAATTGGAGACTCGTCTTACTTCCTGGACTCACAAATCTATAAATATGGCGAGCCGGCTCGTAGTCATAAAAGTAGTTCTTTAGGCCATGCCGCTATATCTCTTCTCTATCCTGGTAGCACCCAAATGGGTGCTCAAAGAAATTAAGATGCTCCAAAGATCCTTCCTATGGGGCAGCAACAGTCTCAGGCCCTAAGTGGGCTCTTGTTAAATGGGAAACAACTTGTCTTCCAAAGAAAGGAGGTGGTGTTGGATTAAGGGATCCTTCTCACAGTAATGAAGTCATGGGTGCCCGAATTTGCTGGAACTGGCTAACTGCACCTCTCACCCCATGGGCCTCTTTATGGACAGCCAAGTATGCAAGCCATTGCCCAGTGGAAGAGTGAATAAGAATTTCAGAAGTCAGCATGGGCTCCCTTATATGGAACTCGGCCAAGCAGCATATAAATCTCATTCAGCAACACAACTTTTGGGAGGTGAAGAATGGAGACACTGCACGATTTTGGGAAGATGCATGGCAGCAGATGCCCAAATTAAAGGAACAATTTTCTCATATGCAACTACCGGAGCAGAATATACAAGCACAGGATAGAGTTAAAAACTTCTGGAAGCCCTCCTCAACCCAAGAGTACAGGGAATGGCTCAAGGCAGGTCGGTTCTTAAGTCAAGGAATGCTACAAGTTCAACAAATGATAGACACAAAATTAAAGAAAAGGAGAATTCAACCCTCCGAGTAAAAGGATATACTTAGATGGGGATATGAAGGAAAAGGTACCTTCAATGCGAGAGAGGCTTATAACATCATTATCAAAGATCATTTAGTGATAGATCCTATCTGGAGCAAAGTCTGGGATCCTTCTTTATGGCTGAAAATTTCCACTTTTCTTTGGCTCCTATGTCATAACAAGATTCTCACTTGGGACAATCTAAGGAAGAGGAACTTTCATGGGCCCTCAATGTGCCCCAACTGCAGACAGGAGGAGGAAACCATAAAGCATCTCATGCACTCCTGCCAATTAGCGCAAAAGATATGGAAAAAGGTTAGTTTCTGATGCCAAAAGGAAGGAAGAATTCACGAAGACATCATTACCACAGTGCACAACTGGGAGCGGACTCCATATCAAAGCAAGATTTTAAATTTCCTATGGAAGCTCATTCTGGGCTTTCTTCTGTGGGCCATATGGAAGGAAAGAAACAATAGAATTTTCAAATATCACTCTATGCCTCTAGAGAATATATGGGAAATAATTTGCCAAAACATTGAGGAAACCATCTCTCTCAAAACCTGGTACCAGGAGGACCTTCCAACTAGCCCCCAAGAACAATCCATATGGGCCAATTAGAACCTTAATTTGAAGCAAGAACAGATAATCAGAGGAACACAACCTCTGGAAATTTAGTCACCTAAGAAATGGTTACCTCCCTTAGTGCATATGTACCAGCTTAACTTAGATGGGGCCTCGAAAGGCAATCCAGGCAATTCAGGCTTCGGAGGGATCTTCAGAGATCATAAGGGTACACCTATCTTAAACTTTTTAGGTTCCAAGGGATGGGATACCAATAATTCGGCATAATTGGAAGGTCTTTGGCAGGGCCTTATCCTAGCGCAAAGCAATGGATTCTTTCTGCTTATAATAGAGGGTGATTCTCAGATAATTATCAACATGATCACCAAAATCCTGCAAGGAACTCCTCTTGCAAAGTGAGCAATAGCTAGAGGATGGCCAAAAGGCTCGAACTCATGGAATGCTGGCTCTCCTCTCACCGAGCGATCACTCTAAAGCACATTCATAGGGAAGGAAATAAAGTAGCAGATTACTAGCAAATGTTGGAGTTGAATGTGGGTTGAACCTTCATGCTGGATCATTATCCAGGTTGGCTTCGGAGTCACAACTCTCGGATTATAAAAATCTTGTGAAAAATGAAATGTATCAGGAAGGAGAAGCACACCCGGATGCGGGTGAAATCAATGTGATTTAATGATCTATGGGATAGATGGTAACGCTTGGTACTGCCAGTTGCAGACCAGCGCAACTCTCCAGAAACTCGTTTGGTTTATGAGCGTGACATTCCAGCAGCTCACTCGGTTCTTGAGGGATAATTTGCAGCGCCAAAGATTTGGCATGCTATCTGTATTTACTGCTCGTCCCATCCAAGGTATGGCTCTGGTTATTTTAACCATGGCATTTTGGGATTTCCTTACCACTACAAGCGACCCACCTTCGTGTCTTTGGCTGAAGCCGGATGTGGGTCTGTGGGGCAGGCTATTCTCTGCAAACATAGGTGAGTTTTCTATGTGCATTTTGTTCCTTGTTTATCTCTGGCTTGGGATATTTTGGCGTTTCGATAGTAGACTGGTCTCTGGAAACTTTGCTCAGCTCTCAATTTCCCCTGCTATTCTTCCTGCATCGCTCTCCTCGCATTTATAGGCCTGCTGTCCGTGTCCTAAGTCGTTTCCTGTGTCATGTAAACTCTCCCTCTATTCTACCTCCGGTTTCCTGGATTATTTAATTACTCTCTTGTATCAGCCTCTCTTGACTCTCCTCATCATGGTGTGCCACAAAATGAGGAGTCATTCCGGGGGAAGTAGAGGAAGGAGTGGAAGACAGCAGGCAACCCGCTCTGTGAATCCTGTGTGCAATCCAACCCCGTATCATGGGTTTCAAACTACTCATTTCACTTTTTAGATCAATTTGAATAGACCTGTAATCACAGCCAATATCACCATTCTCTTCTCTGAAGAAGAAGCTCTTCCTCCAATTCAGGTGCGTTTGATGTCTGAGCCTCCTCAGGAAGCTTTAAGAGAGGCCAGCAGTCAAAGTAATAGACATGTTACTGCAGGGGGAAGTCTGGAGAAAGGTTAGGGGGAGAGGTTTGACAGGGCCGATGCTCCCAACACCTCGCGGCCTCCGGAAACCGCTGTCTCAAGGATGTGGGAAGAGAATGATAGTGACACGCGTCCCCTGATGAGGCACCCAAGTGGTGAAAATGTTGGCCATGAGGATGCATGGGAGATTAGCGCCTGTCCGGTGGTGGAGGAACCTCAGAATGAGGATGCAACATTTTGAGGCCATCTGGGCCCATCCCTTTTTGGTTCCGTGGATAACTAATATGTTCAAGCTCAGGCGGTTTTGGAAGCAACTCTTGTTTGGCCTCTTCAAACAAGCGGTCTTATTTTTCTCCATGATGTGTAGCAATGTAAATATCTTCTGGAATTTTGAACAAGGTCATGGTCTCTTGCTCTGGTCATGTGCTCTAGACAGACGGTTATCACCTCTTCTTCATGTTTTCTTGGTTAACTACCGGTGGCTATATCTGCTCTCTTGCTTATGTATCTAGTTTTCCCTCATAAGGGATAGTTTCTGATGTTCTGAGTGCTCTCGAAGGATTATTTCCGAGCCCTCATCCCCTTGTATTTCTACTTTATTTTCCAGTTAATAGAATTAGCATTTGCTAAGAAAAAAAAAACTCACGCATGTCAGTTCAATTAGAGACCCAGTTGAGATCGAATGACAGGACAATGTACTATCAATTGCAAGAATATTCCATGGAGGATATCTCTTGCATGCAGAAGGAATCCATTCCTTGGATATTGCGCAATTACTTTTGAGTTTGATGAGTGTGTGATGAGGCTAATTCACACAGGTGGTAGCATTGGACCCCAAGAGAAACTGCGCAAGGAAAAAGGAGGCTTGGAGGGCTGAGGGAAGGCATATCTTTTGTCTATTCAGTTTGTGAGTTGTATTATTGGATTGTACTAAGAGCAGGATAGCTTGTGAGCTAATGCTTTGTGTAATCTAGACATATTTCCACTTGTATGATAATACAGAGATTGGTGTTTTTAGTTGAGGATTTCCCTAGAGTATTCTTCTATGTTCATGTGTGATTTCTTTCTCATTCTCAGTTATATGAGTTCTATTTGGTCTTGCTCAAAATTGATTAAGCTTCCGCAAGTCTGTTGTAGAAGTAGATCTTGTATTTTGCTATACTATATTGCATAATCTGTTGATCTACAGTGGGAATTTCTACATTTAGTCACCGATAAAACACCACCTCATTTATCCTCTTGTGAAAAGTGGAATATAATTCAGAAAAGTGCTTTGTATTCTTGGATACAGGGGGACCTCTTTTACACTGGACCAGATATTATAATTCTTAGATGTGGGAGAGAGAAAGAAATGTTTGATATCTTAAAATCTACCCATGATTAACCTTGTGGTGTCCACTTCACTGATAAACAAACTGCATATAATATTCTATGCACTGGCTATTTTTGGCCTTCTTTGTTTAAGGATGCCAAGCAATGTGTTAGGCATTGTGATAGTTGTCAACGGATGGGTCAACATGTTCAAGCCAATGAAATGCCTTTATCTCCTCAAGTTATGATTGATCCCTTTGAAAAATAGGATATTGATTTCGTAGGACCCATAAAACCCACAACTTTAAATAAAAAGCATATCTTGGTTTGTGCTGATTTTGTTACTAAATGGGTAGAGGCTAAAGTTGTTTCATTTGCCACTAAGAAAGTTGTTGTTGATTTTCTATTTACTGCAATTTTTACTAGATTCGATGTTCCTAGATAAATTGTTTAATTTGTTTCTAACTTGGTACAAGAAGTCATGAATCAATATAAGATTCGACATAAGAAATCTACACCATACCACCCGTAAGTATATAGCTAGGTGGAATCTACAAACAATGTGATCGAATCCATCCTCACCAAGACAATAAGCATGCACATAAAGGATTGGGCCAGCGGATTGCCTGAAGCCTTATGGGCTTATCGAATCACTTGAAGAAATAGCATGGGGCATTCACCATATGAGCTGGTGTACGGAAAACAAGTCCTTTTGCCAATTGAATTTCAGATAAATACATTCAGAACTGCAATTCAACTGGGTCTAGATCTCTCAGAAGCACAATAACAATGTCTATTGTAGTTAAACGAGTTGGATGAATTTCAGAGGGATGTTGTTCAACAAAATATTTTAGCACAGTACCAACGCAAGAAGTATCATGACAAGTTTATCAAGAAGAAATAGTTCCAACCAGGTGATTGGGTACTTCTTTATGACTCTAGATTTAAACATTTTAAAGGGAAGTTCCATACTCGTTGGATGGGACCGTATGAGGTAATTCAAGTTTTCGACAATGGGGTTGTAGAATTCAAAACTTTCGATGGGTGAAATTCAATTTTCCTTGTGAATGGGCATAGGCTTAAAGCATACTTTTAGCCCCTCACAAAGGAAGATTTCATGCAACAAGTGCAACAACAATCTAAACTTCAACTGGTAGGTGGCTATACTGGCCTATCGTGATCTGATTTCTTCTCTCTTGAAATAAAGTTTAAAGAAAATCCAAAAAAACTAATGATAATTAAAAAAAGGGGGTAAAGAAAAATATATTTTCTTGTGATTGTGAAAATCAGTTTTACTGACATGATTGCAGAAGGATCAACCTGAAAACCAACTTGCTGTCAGGATGATCAAATTCTAATAGAATGGGAATGTTGCTTGATTTTTAGATGTGTTGATTGTCACAAAGAAGAAGCAGGTTCAAGTGTAAGAACCGAGCCCTTATCCAAGTTTGGGATAGATGGAACGAAATTTTTTATCCAAGCAACACTCATTCTCACTGCATTTACTATTTGGATCAACACTATACATGCATATTTCAGGTGAAACTTTTCCCTTCTTCTATTCCCATTTTAGAAAAAAATCCCCTTTATCTTATTCGTTTTATCCCATGAAGTTTACAATCTCTTTCTTCAAAGAAACTTTCCATATCCGATTTCATATTTCCCTCTTTTCCCCTTGAAATTTTTCCCCAAAATATATTTTTGATTTATCCCTCTTGGTGGTCTCACTCTTGAATTCCCTCTCATAATTTCATTCCCATTCTAAAATTTACCCTTTTTCCCACTTCTTTTCTTCCATCATGGATCGATTGTAGGATCTGATGTGAACTCACAGGATAGATCAGAAGGCATATATCAACACCAAAGACTGGAGAATAAAACCTCCCTTATATATCCAACAAATATTTCAAATCCATCCTATGAATTATATCCTATAAGAAATTTTTTTGGTCCCCTTTCTCTTTCTAGATATGCTACAAATATCCCTAGTGCAGGAATGTGTGTTCGAGTGCAAGCATGTTCATTGTAGGCATGTTCAAGGGCAGACATGTTCAATGCCGACATGTTTAAGTGCATGAATGTTCAATGCAAGCATGTTCAGTGCAAGCATGTTTAGTACAGGAATCCACACCGCTAAGCACGCCCAATTATGAAAACACATGTTCTGGTGTAGGAACAATGGTATCAATGCAAATACAGTGCAGGAACACTTGCTGCAAAAATTTGTATTAAAACCCTTATCTTTGTTTCGTAAATTTTTTGTACAGGAAGAATGAATGAACCACCTATAGATCACAGCATTCAATAATTTGTATTATGGTTAACATTGTGTTTTATCATTTACTAAATTACAAAGAAATCGTTTAAGTACAAAGATATTTTAAGTTATGAAATCTCATATTTTTAATGAGTACTAAGTACACCTTATGTGAGATCGTGAAGTGAATGTGGGATGGTACGATTTTCCCAAAATCCAATACTTACAAAAGGACTCATCACTTATCAATGATGGCCTTACCTCATATCCGACCTCGCATGACCGTTACATTAAATAATCATCTAAACCGTCGCATTTCCCAATCATCATCGCATACCTGTAATTTAACCAATTCATATTCACATCCACCCCAAGAGTGTAATATTAATTATGGAGCGTCATTGTTTGGAAGGTGGAAAATATAGCGGTGGATGTATAGCTTGACCATCATAAATCCCTCGACAAAGCTTTGAGTTATTCATTTGTAATACTCTTCTAGAGTTTTAGATAGAGATTGGGTGAATTCAAAGAAATAAATGGTGCCTATAAGGATTGAACCATGGTCCATGAAGGAGATGGAGAAAACAACTGAGTATAGAAACAATCTTGCAATATTGCAGGAATCTGGGCTCTTCCTATTTATACAAAAATTTGATGGATTCGGCTGAGCCGTGGTGCTAGCATTCACCCAAAATTTTTATGGAAGCCAAGCCAAGGTTAGTTCACTGGAATTTTCAGTCATAGAGGAGTCCCTATCTCAGGCTACAAGTTTAGTAGTAGTGGGGGAAAAATGGTTTAAGAAGGAGAAGATTGAGAAGAAGTTGTGGCGTCGATTCGTGGTCGACCCGAAGCAAAAGGTGGACTGGAAGAAACATCTCCAACGTAGCACTATGCTAGGGAAATGGAAGGACCTTATTTATGTATTACAGAAGTTTCTCACCTGCGAGGGTAGTTATTCACTGACCTTCTTGTATCACATATGATTTCTCCTGCATTTTGAGTCTAGTAAGCTCATTAATTTTCCTTATTATCTGCTCAGGTGCTTAGAGAAAATGTCGAAAGGTGTTCAGAGAGGGAAGTCAAGCCAGGTTTCATACAAGTTATACCACCATGGGTTGCTCACAATTTTAATCAAGAAGGAAATGGATATTAAAAATGTGACTTGGAAAGAATTTTTGAAGGAGTTTCAAGGACGAGGTGGAGGGAAGTTGTCCAAGAAGAAGAGTACAAGCAAGGAAGGAAAATCAGAAACCTTGACCCTACGCCCTACCGAGACCAGGAGATCGGCTAGGAAAAGGAATGCCTCTTCAACGGTGGGTCATGTTCATTCAACCTCCCCTCCCCGATACCATTGGATGACCCACCACCTGCTTCACCAAGTAACAATAACCTCTCGGTCCTCGCTAAGGTGGCAGCCCATATAGTGGTCAACAAAGACTATGCAGAGAAGGAAGACAACACACCCTTCTTGGTCCTCTTAGGTAAGATGAAGAAGAGAAAAATGATGTTGAGTGCAAGCAAAGACCCATTGGAGGGTTAGATGGATGGTGGGGTGCAGGACATTGAGGCCCTTGATAATTTTGAATTTTCGAGTATTGAAATCTCGCGGTGTGGGACATTGAGGCCCTTGATAATTTTGAAGTTTTGGGTATTGAAATCCCTGGTAAGATGAACGTACAAGAGACCCTTAGTGACATTGAAAATATGGGTATTGAAACCCTTGATGATGTTGAAATGTAGAAACTCGGTATCTAGGATAACCTTGATTGTGATGATGTCGGCACATGTTTGGAATTGACTACTGAGAAGTCTGCACCAGAGGACTTGGGAGTAGAAAACTCTACTCTCTATCTAAACAGTCAGATAGAAGAGCTCAAGCAACATGTTTACGACTTGGAGATATTAAACCAAGCCATGAAAGAGTAGGATATAGTGCAGAAGTAAATGAATGAAGAGTTGGAAGCAGAAGTGAAAGCACAAAAAAGAAAAGTCAATTTATGGAAATTTCGGCCTCAAAGTTCTATAAATGTCTTAAAAAGGTGACCAAGCAACTCAATAAGGCTCGAGGCAAGAAGGCAAAGACAGTGAAAGCAGGGATCAACATACAAGTTCAAGATTGAAGGGTGGCTCCTTTGTTTTGGTTTTTTTGCAGCAGGTAAAGATTGTGTGAGGACACACAACAACATAGGGAGGGGAGTATGTTGGTATGCTAAATTGCTTCATTTTTAACCGCTTTCCTACTTCAAATTCATAACATTAGACCTTTATTTTAACCTCACAACCTCCTTATTCCTACACTATTCCAAGAATCTACCTTTTCCTGCACTTGCTTTATATTTCATATTTAAGGGTTACAAATGTACTTAATCAATTATTTTTATAGATTTTATACCTTTAATATTCTTTGCAACTAATATCTTCTTTCCTAATTATTTGGTAAGCAACGTATTAATCATTTCTTTAGCATGGTCAAGTGTAGGTAGGATTCCTACACCACTGGCAATCCTAAACTTCTGTGACATCTCACTACCTAATGTGGACATCTCATTCAAAATCAGTCATCTTGAGTTGGTCTCAGAGCGAAGATAAGTGAGGGATATGATAAATATTAGCTCGCCACCTGAATGCTTAAGTTTAGTGTTTTGTTACAGCTGAAAGGCTTAGAATGTAATGTTGTTGTTATTTCGTTACATCCCAAAGGCTTAGATCATAACGCTAAATGAAATTTTGATACCATTGCAAGCCTAAAGGGATGTATATAATGTAGGATTCATATAGGAAATTGAGAGATAGAAATGCTACTATAACTACGATATTTTGTAATTTTTCTGGTATTGGCCTCATTTTGGGCTGGATTCGATTTCATCATGTACATTTGTTGATTCTGAAATTTAATATAAAGGGAACGCGCCATGTTATTTCAATCCTGTATTTTAATTCTATGTTGATGTGTTGCTGGGAGCTAAGTTTCTAGGTTTCTTAAATAGGGAAATGAGCCAGTTGGCTAGGGCCTAGTCAACCCAAATTGTTCTCCTTTGCATTCTTCTTTCTTGTTAAAGGTGTGTTGACTTTGTTTTAATGCAAGGCATGAATTAAGTAGATGCTTCTATTCTTTCACAGAGTTCAGGTTCGATTTCATTTATAGCCATTGTGTGATGGATCTATGGTGTGTATGCTTGACTAAGTTTGATTTTACCTTTTTGTAATTTTTCTTTTCAAAACTCAGTATTATTTCTGATTGGATCATGCAATCACATTATTGTTGCACTAGTGCATTTACAGTTCTTCAATTTGATTTCTTTGGTTAATTACATCGAAGTCTTTCATTCTTTTCTGTCATAAGGATCTTGATGTGTTTCTGCAAGTGAGTGTTCAAATTTTAGAAGTATTCTTGATATTCTGGATTGAATATTCTTTGGTAATTAAGGAATGAACATTGTTATAATGCATTAATCTATACCTACACTTTACACTTTTAAGGAAAGGATCGAACTCCACGTCTAATTATTCAAAGTGAACCTTTATGAATTAAAAATATTAAAAAGGCATATCAGATTTATGTGAATAACTATTACATGGATAAAGGTTGTTGTCACAATTAGATGATTTCTTTAGTTGCATGAAAGAGTTCCACGATTGAAGAAAAGTGTGCTTTTACTTTTGAAGTTAATTCTTATTTTGAAGTTAAGTTGGGTTGAAGCATCTTTCTATTTGTGAAAGATATTTCAAAGTTTTGTTCACCTTTGCAAATTATTTTCTTAAGTTAACACACTCTTTATTATTTTATGAAATAAATTTGAAAACTTGGTGCAGGAATCTTTGTTCTGGTACAAGAATCAATATCCTGATATAGGAACAAAGTGCTCTAGTCTTAAGACTTAGAGCCCCCACATGAGGACAAAAATATCCAGTACAAGTGTAGAATATACTTCTAGCATATATACTTTGTTCCAGTACTGGTGCAAGAATATTGTAGGAGTACATGAATAACAACTCAGTGCAGGGAGAAAGATCTATGAGGAAGTTACATATCTTCAAGGGTCCAATTACTAATCTGATATACAATTATACTGAAGATAGACATAGATTTCCAATTTAATTAATCGGGATTGCTTACAAGAGTTTGAAAGTTCCTTTTATTTATTTTTTCACAAAATTACTTTCTTTCATATTCTAGCACTAGAATTTCTTTGGTGTAAATTGTCGAGTGATCTTTTCTTTTCGATTTTGCAAGATTGTAATTAAGGAAGTAGGAATAGAGTTAGGAAAAGTTCATACCATTTCTGGAATTTCCCATGCTTTGCCTCTAAGTTTACGAAGCCCCCAGGTTGACAATTAAGTGTTGAAGGAGTCTGCTTAACCACAATTGTTGCACCCAACAGGAATATTAAATCTTGAATTTACCCAGGGGGCATCTCCTCAACCCTCATTGGAAGTGTCACCCATGGACCGAGCCAATTCTTGGGATTCTACTACCGAACTTGCTAATGAATTGCCCACTTCATTTCCACATATTGATGAGCGTCTTGTACCCCTTTTATATCTTGCTCCTCCCTTATGTCCTTAGGTTAATCTCGAGAAAGCGACTATGTTAGAATGTACCTAGCATGGTTAACCTTTTAGTATTAGGCAATGTGATTTCCTTTGGCTCCCCACATTGGTGATCCATATGGTTTCTCCACTCCTCCATGAGTTCACGTATACAAACCCTTGGCCTATGCCCAGTTGTGGGCACACTTTAGTGCGACCTATTAAATTGTGTTGCGGTTGTACATATTGTACATAGGAGTGTGATGCTTTATCTCTTTTTGTTTGGTTTGTGATGCGAGTAATTGTCATGCCTTATTTATGCCAAAATTTTTAAAAAATTATAAAATCCAAAAAATCAAAATATATGGTCTTTTTTTACCTCATCCATGTTTATTTCTTTAATTATGTGATTTAACCATGGGTCTAGTCTTTCTGGAATTTTATTACAGGATAGGATGGCGTTTCTATTGTGACATCCATTGGACCTTACATGTATTTCTCTTAAACTTGGAATATAGGTGTAGGTCATATATCATTGTCACCATTGCATTTTGACTGTTAGTGCCATATTTATGCCTAAGGTCTGACCCTGTCAAGTTTCGACTTTCACCACTTCCTTTACGCATGTCATAGCTTGGTGGTAGAGCTTACCCATTCATGGATACCCTAGTTAACAACTCTTTATAGAGTTGGTGTCCATGCAGTCATTTTTTACTCCTTCTTGGAATTCCTCCTTCCGACCTGCCATGACCTAGAATCTAAACCACATGTTCTCTTCTTTGTCTCATTTCTAGCTTTACCCCAGGAGGATTCCACCATTTTTATCCCTTGTGATTGCCACTCTTCTAATAGCCTCTTTTCGCAGTTTGAGCCTTGGGTCATTTTTTCCATCGTCATCATCTTCTTGGCCTACCATCCACTTTCACTTGGTGTTTTACCCTTTCTTGGAGGAATTGTTAAGATAAGTGGTCCTATTAGCAAACCTCTTGTCCTTCTTATGTCATGAGTAGTTCCAACATTACCGAAACCATTTTCTACCCTTTATACCACTCGTTCCTCCAAGAGGAGTTTTTTTTAGCTCTTTTCAGACTCCTTAATTTAGAAAAGATTTTCGGGTGAACTTGTCTACTTCACGCTCATTAAAGTACTTAAAGTGTCTTCTACCCAGTATAGGTTTAACCCTTTTTACGAATGGGATGGACGAGTTATGAAAAAGGAATACCCAAGTCTATTTTCACTAAGAGACCCCCCTTTGTATACTTTTATCTCTTTTTTGGGCTTGGGGGACAACCTTACGAAAAAGGAACATATAAAAAGAGAAGGGAGGGAACATATTTTTCCATTAGTCATCAAAATGGTAGAGTTAGTTGCATCACCCTTGAACATGGCACCTATCTATCTCATTATCTCACAGTTGAGTTTTAGCTTGCCTAGGAACCATACCATTCATACGAGTCTCTTTAATCCTTTGGTTGGCTACTCTTCCAGTCATATGGAACGTGCTTCGATGCCTCCTGTGTCATTGCATGATATCACATGGTGCTCATTAGTCATGTGCTAAGTCACTCTTGTGTCATGTCGCTACGTGTTCAAGGGAAGTCTTAGCATGTTTCAGCCATCTATAGTATCATGTTAACCTTTTGCATCAAGAATCATTGTGGTAGTTGTACTTCACCGCTTCATGACTTCATCCATTCATCACACCATCCTGGTCTATTCTGTTTTGATTAATGGGGGATACATCAAGGCCCTATGAATGTTCTATTGTGGAATTCAGCTCATTATCCAGGAGATTGATCTAGAAACCAATAGTACCTTGGAGCTTGCAAACCTCAGTGTCAGGCTTCCTTGTGATTAACAATGGGTTTACTCATTGGCTCCTGATTGATCGAGTTCACTGGTGTTCTACATGATCTCATCTATTCACACTTAGTGGATTGTACTAGGTACCTTGGGGTCCATTTTCATAATTTGTGGATACCCTCACGTCTATTACCAGTTTACCTCATTGGCTGGTAATAAGGTGGTTTCTATCATGTTCAACTTCAGCTTACATATTTGCACGGTGTAGATTCGTACCATTGGGGTTATGTTGAAGAACCTGGGTTAATGACATTTCACTCTTATATGGCATCCTTCCCAGGTTGCGTAGGAGTTATGTATCATTTATGTACTGTGAGGACTATCTGGGACACCTCTCTATCTGTCATGTGTCCATAGTTCTACTGATGTATACTATGACATAGATCAATGAATGTATTTGTTAGTGGCTATGCTCTATCTACTGAGTCACATGGATCCACTGTGTACGTCTTCGTGACCATGTTATAGCATTTCATCTCATGGATCCGTAGTGTATTTTATGGCAGCCATGTTTAGTTTATTCTTATGGCCGAGCATGGGTATGCTTGCCTCAGGGATGTTATCAGCATAGTTGAGACTTCAGCACTCGAGTTCCTCTGATCTAGCTTCGTAGTCTTGGATCCTTCCTCCCATTTTGAGCATTGAGTATTGTTAGAGTCGGTCCTTACAGCCCTCCGTCAGAGATCTTTTCGCTTTTGCATATCATTTGTAGGTGTCTCGCTTGTTCCACTTCATTGCTTTTCACTAGGGACATGCCATTGACTGACGAGGGGGTCTGGTTGTCTTGTGTTCCCTCATGTTTGTCCCTGCAGGGTTAGTCAAAATTTCTCTAAAAATACAAGTACATGGTCATTTCCTTCATTGTCATACATGATTAGTTTTGTTTAAAAGGGTATTTAGTCCTAGAGTCTAGGGTTTTGAGTCCCATGCATACACATACTAAAATCCTGCAGGCCATGAGGTTGGTTTCAAAAGATTTTCACTTAATATGTTTCCTCAGAATGCATTTAAAAACATTTTTAGTCCAAAACTCTGTTTTGGATCTAAAAATTGTTATTGTAAATAATTGTATTTTTTTTTATCTCAAAAGGTTTCAGAGCAAGTCTCTGATCTTCTCCTAAGATGAAATGATAGATCCTTGCAAAAAATCAACAAAAGATTATCAGTCCAAACTTCAGAAAAGCATGAGAAAATAAAAAAGCAGTGTTGTATTAAAGACCAAAGTGAAAAGTGCCAAACCTTACAAAGTGGGTTTTTGAATCAATTTAAATCAAATTAGATATTTTTTTTGTACATAAGGGAGAAAAGAAGTCTATTTGTTCACCAACTATCAAAGCAAGAGCGTGTTCAAGTATTGGAGGGCGAAAAACCGTGTTTGCAAACCTGTGGACAGTGTTACAGGTGTGCGCTGCGCATAGGAAGTGCGCGCTGCGCATTGGGCAACGCGTTGTGCATTGGACAGTTTGAGCCAGTGCAAAATTACACAGGCACTGCGCATAGGAGTGTGCGTTGCACACTAGGGTTGCGCGCTGCGCATTGAATCTCAGCAACAGAAAAACTTGTATATACGCCCAGAACTCAACCAAACTCACTCCAAGCTTGCAAATAGGTATGTTATTGCTGCCTAGTAATGTTAGGGTGTTTGATATATGTTTCAAAGATGAGATTTGATGTATTGGGTTTTGGGAAAATGAAACCCTAGGTTCATAACAAAGGCATCACTTAAGTTGTTTTAAAATATGTGGGTGGTTTAGTAAGATGTCCCTCATCCTCCATTGATGACAAAACCAACTCCTTACTCATTTGTGCACCCTAGTCAAACTTTCCAAAGAGCACACATTGTATTTTGCTCATTTGTCAAAAGGGGACTGTTTTTGTTCATTCACTGAAAACAAAGCATTGTTAATTATGGCATGGTTTGTTTGATGTTGTGGTAAAATTACTAAAGTTTTGAGTATACATTGAAAATTGACTCCACCACACCTATATTACTATATATATCATAGACATCTTGACACCAAAGCCATGTCAGGCACGGGGTCAGAGTATGAACAACAGTATAATAGTGATTCTACAGCAGTGGGTAATGTGCCAAGAAGGTCTCGCAGAGGTGGCAAAGGTGGTAAGCCTCTCAGGGAAGAGCCTATTTCTTTGGTTCAATTGCAGGCTTGCCCACTTGAAATGGATTGTTTTCGTCGTCAGTCATGCTATCGCTATTGTGAATTAATTTCACAATTCCAGCATCATCATGAACTAGCTCGTTTGTTTGTTCTACATTTACATGATGGCCATGTAAACCTCGTCGGAGTTGATTTCATTTTGTCACCAGAGATTATTGCAGAGGCCATTGGGATACCAAAAGTTGGAGAGAAATGGAATAAACGTCAGCAGTTAGATAAATCTTACTATCAGCCATATGTCAAACCTGGGTATATGAGGCACTTGAGTTGAGTTTTTCCTTTTCAATACCTGAATGATCAGTTTGCACCTTTCATGAAACTCATCATTCGGTATTTCAGTTGTGAGGGCAGATTCTCCCGTCTTTATGCGTACCATGTCCGTTTGTTGATGCATTTTACAAGGGTATGAATGATGAACATTCCATACTTCATGTTTCGCAACATAGAGAAGATGGTGCCTCTTGTACAAATGAAGACCCGAGCATAGCATCATAATAATATTTATCATTATGCCTTGATCAAGATCGTGGTGGTTCATCAGTTAGCACAGCAGGGCATCACTTGGGAGGATTTTATTTCTCGTGACCTTTTTACAGCACCTCAGCCAGCTCGAGAGATAATTCATGATGAGAGAAAGCCTTCACAGCAGTTTGACATTCCCGAGACCAAGCATGTCAATGCTCCAGTGTATGTGACATATTAGCGAGGCCACAGGGCCTTGTTTGCAGCTACACGACGAGTACTATATCCACATGGTGTGGAAGGGGTCTCGCCTTATTCTTCAGCACAAGTACAGGTACAAGTACAGATCTCGGATAGGGGCAAGAGGCCTATGCATGATGAGGGTCCTTCAGGAGGCCGAGACACGGATTTCATTGACGTTGATGCGAGCTCTCCTAGCTCGGAGCTAAAAGAGATCATCTGAGAGAAAAGGGTTGAAAATGACTCACTGCAAAAGAAATTGCAGATGGCTAAATGGGTGATAAACTACTTGGAGCAGCACAACAAACAACTAGAGGATCAACATACACTTTATGAGCTGCGGCAAATCCGGGAAGACCGAGAATTGGCCCGGAAGAGACCCGGTGATTTGACACCGATTGATCGAGAGTCTATGCTCATCCGGGTGAACACTCATTTGGAGAAATTGTTGGCGAAGGCAAACAGAGACAAAGACATGCTTCGTCATATGAAAACTCACTATTGGGCTCGCATGCATGTTTGCAAAGTGAAAATGAAGATCCTAAAGAGGCGATTGAGCAAA
The DNA here is from genome assembly GCA_000404065.3 of Pinus taeda. NCBI lineage: Eukaryota > Viridiplantae > Streptophyta > Pinopsida > Pinales > Pinaceae > Pinus > Pinus taeda. Next base: position 33,641 of record APFE030364139.1, on the reverse strand, counting down.
GCACTAAAATGGCGAAAAAACCTTGATCCACTCCAAATTTTGGCCGAAGCTTCATTGGTGGGGCACAATACATGATGGAGGGTCTTCACTCCAAATTTGAGTGAATTCAGAGAAAATTTTGTCATTTTGAAAATTTTGGTCCCCAAAAAACAAGTTTTTTGGTTGTACGCGCATCGCGCATGCGCGCTCGCTTTTGATTGGGACACTTGCTGGAGTAAAACTTTAGATTTTTGGGTTTTTCATGGTAATTTACACATGCTCAGCTATTGCTGAAGCATTTTATTGAGATCTGGATGGTCAAAAGGCCCAAAAACACCATGAAAACCACCTTGCTATCACCTTTTTCCACAGCAGGAAGTACCTCTGGGAGAATTCAGCTTTGAGGGGGCAAATGAGCTCCAAATTGGAAACTGCCACTTGGGTTGGAAAGTAGACATCCAGGGATTTCCAAAAATCTATCGTGACCTCAATTTGGGTGTCGAGAAGTGCCTCAAAATCAGCTGGAATAGTGCACTGCGCATAGAGATCAGGGCACTGCGCATAGAGGATTTTGGCCAAGTTTTCACCTTCTAGCTCAGGAATTCGACCAGTTTTCACCAGTTTCACTCCTTGATGTAATTTTTGACCCAACATGATGTAATTTGATGTATGTAAGGTAACATGGCACTTATCTACCTTCTTCTAGATGATTCATTCACAAATTAGCAAGAAATTAATGTAATGAATCAGTTTCCTTCTTTTTAGAGACAGGTTGTTTTGGTCACCTAGATTCTTGCTCCATGTTTAGAATTTGTTCAAACTGCTCCTAGAAGGAGCAGCTCGACCCCTAGAGGTTAGGGAATGAGGTTAGTTTGATCTATATATGTAAATTTTCATTCAGTAGCACAGGTTGGACTCTTGGGAAGATTTTGGCACACTATTGTACATATTTTTCATATTTTGGCTAAGGAAAGATCAGAGGTTTTGCAGCACCTGTTGGGATTCTTGTTGCTTTCAGTTCTTGATGATGTTATCTCTCAGTTTATTGTAAGTTCATTCATGTTTAATGTATGCCATTCCCTTCTAATGCTTCTGAAACTAAATGAATGAGTAAATGAGGTTGAATTCATTGTTTACAGTGCTCTTCCTTTAAGTTTGTTTAGTTTTTCATGTTTTCGCCAGTTTGGAGAGGATCCATGCTCTCCCTTGCCCTATTCATCTCCTTGTCATTCTAATCCATCCATACACCTGATCAAAGGCATCAAGACTACTGCCTACCTCGCCCCAACTCAAAATCTGCAAAGGTCTCTCCTCGCACCCAAAATTGGTTTTCCCGTTTCTCCAACAAAAAACTCAAAAATCTAAATCAAACTTTCCTATCTCTTTACTAGCCTAAAACCAGTATTCCTTATCGGTCATCTCAGCCCCTTTGAAAACTTGTTTACCGAGATAGACCTGGAGAGAGCCATTTCCTGTCCTCGTAGGGCTAGCTACGAGGCTGAGCTTGTTTTGATGTTGCCTTGAGTTTTGCCTTCCTCAGCCTGAGGCAGATTCGAGCATTAACAAGTATTATTTTAATTCATTCCGACCAGCTATTTCTCTTTTGACCTCATGCATTAGGGCGCATCTGTTATAACCCTATTTTCCACTCTATTATAATGAGAGAAACCCAATATCAACTTACCTTAGTTGTTTGGCTAAAATGCATCCCTTTTCACCTTTTATTTTACTTATGTGAGATTTATCCCATGATAAAATGATTAAATTACATAATTGAGAAATTTCTCCTAATTACTTTGCCAAAATATTATAATTATGAGATAATAATTATGTCATACTTTAGATATTTAGAAAAATCTCATAATTGTGAAAAAGGTTTCTAGAGTTTTTCATTTCCAAGGAGATCAACTTAACCCACTTGTGCATCAATTGGCTAGGGGTCCATTATTGTAGAATTTTCCTAACTTCTCAAGCCCCTAGGTATCTAGATACATTCTCATGGAGGATGGAATAAGCCTTTATAATCTCACCAAAAGGGAAGAGGATAAAGTATCCAAACTGTAATCCCAGAGCTTTGCTGTCTTGGGAGAGGAGACCATACTGCAAGTTGGAGGAGAGGAACTTATTTGTTGAAGGTATACATTTGATGTACTTTCATTTATATGGTTAATAAAAATCTATGTTCCCTTCCTTACATGAATTTGTGTTCAGTATGTTATATGACCGTATCTATTGCTTTTGATATAACGATCTTTCAAGGAAGATCAACTGTAGGATAGAGATCCGGTGTAGACGTGTTGGATCACTCGAGTGGAGTGAAAGATTTTCATCGAACTCAAAACCCTTCCCCGACATGTAAGTATTCCATATGTGATCTCTTATCTTTATAGCATAGATTTGATTGCTTGCTGCATGCATGACCATCTGGACTGGGGATCATTATTAGATTGTATAAGCCATTATATTTTGTTGTCTAGTGATCTTAATCGTGCATGAGATCGTGTATCAATAGCTCCTTGCATAATTAAATGCAATAACCGCAAGTGTTTTTTCCTGCCAGAATTCTCGAGGTATAGAATACATCTAGATCTACACTAGAGTAGTCATGAAGTACTCCTTGTTCATTGAAAAATGATACATCCACAGCCTTTGATATAACCCAATGGAATGAAAAGAATATGGACAATTTTCAAATATGCACATTTTATCTTCTATATTAGAAAAAATAATGGTGAAGAAGCCTTTAACTCCTAGTTCAAGCTTGATTTGTACTTCGAGCTTCCATTTGTACTAAATCCAAAGGGATAGGGATTTCTTTGTAGGAAAAATCCCTATAAAAATCCCAATAAGAGCACGATCTTTCATATATTGTATGTATTCCCCATTTTTATTGGATTTTGCTACAAACTTGGGGTCTACTACTACCTTATAGAGGAAACTCCCTAGGGGTCAACACTATGTTTGAGATTTAGCTTAATTAGTGGTTGGTTGGCTATTATTACCTAGAGCCACTAAAGGAATCATTTGAGATGCATAAGGATTAGAGAGATTTGCTTCACATCTAAAATGAGCATCACATGAAGTAATGTTGCTATGGGAGGCAGCAAACATGGGGATTAGAGGGGTTCGCTTGAGTTCCATAATGAGCATAATGTGAAATAATGTTATTATACTGGGGAGCTATGCTCCCTTCCACAACTTTGAAAAACTAGAGATCATGACAAAGTGCACATTAGGGTTAGGGTTTTTTTAGTCATTCTCATTATTGCTCATCATTATTATTCAAATAAAATCACACCATCTAAAATAATTTTTTGGCGGACTATAATTATACAAAGTTTCGCTCCTACTAAATAAAAGGTTCTTGCTGTTATGAAATTGAACTCTTAAGTAATCATAATCATTTTTAGGTCTTGTTCCAAGACACAAAAGTAATTTCAACCTAGATAATATTTGCAAACAAGAAACTATCTCATAAGCTCATCTAGAAGGACAAAGAAATCCAGTTATGTATCTTCACGTAGCATTTTACCTTAATCCCATAATAAAACAAAAACTTCCCTATTTATCTCTTCCCCAACAATTAAGTATTTCTATATTATCCTCTATATATACAAATATACATGTACATATATACGCTTATGCCTTTGAACATTTTTTTTTATAAAAACAAAAATATCATATATATATATATATATATATATTTCTTATTTATTTATATTTTTAATTATATGTTTTTTTTTTTTTTTTTTTTTTTTTTTTTTTTTTTTTTTTTTTTACATCTACATATATAATTAGATATACATAGTGTTTTTTCTTTTATAAATATATTTTTTATCTCTTTATTTATCCATTTTACATATATTTCATGATTTTTTTGTTATTGTTTTACAACTTGTCATCCTATTAATCAAAAATGATTTAAACAAATTAATTTTTATAATTTATCATTTTTATATTAAATATAACTTTATTATTTTTTTATATTAATTTAATAGAATTATATTTTATTTTATTTTATTTTATTTCTTACCCTCATCTTATATTCTTATACTCCACACCATTCTTCTTTTTCTCTTTGGAAAGTACATTTTCCATATTACATTATTCCTATATAAATTATACTTATAATTCACACAATTCTTCTTTTTCTTTTCCAAAACTACATTTTCTATATTACATTAATTATATATAGAGTTATATTTTCAAACTACATTTTTCATATTACATTATTCCTATATAAATATACTTAGAATTCACCATTTTTCTTTTTCTTTTTAAAAACTACATTTTCCATATTAACATATTCTTATATAAATATATTCTAATGTTTTTTTCCTATATTCATCTTTCCCTTTTTCATATTCATTCATAACCATTTATTTCTTTTCTTTTCTTTTAATTTTTATTATCATCCCATATTCTTATACTTCACACCAATTTTTTTTCCTTTTATAAAACTATCTTTTCCATATTAATTCCTATATAAACATATTTATACTATCAGTATACTTCACATCATTCTTGTTTTTCTTTTTGAAACTACATTTTCCGTATTACATTATACTTCACACCATTCTTTTTTTTCTTTTATGAAACTATCTTTTCCATATTACATTATTCCTATTTTTTTGCTTTATCCATATTATATATATTCATCTTTTTCTTTTTCATATTTGTTCATAGCATGATTGTGTACACCAATCTTCTTTTTCTTTTCTGAAACTACATATTTTTTTTGCCATTACATTATTCTTATTTTTTTTGCTTTGTCCATATTATATATATTTATTACCTCCTTTTTCAGGTTAGTTCATAGCCCCTCATTAAATATGATTGTGGAGTCTGTTTTCTTCTGGGCTTAAGTCATAATCGTTGAGCTGCTTTATTTGATATTTTTACTTTCTTTAGACCAACTTAAAGGATACCCCATGTTATAATAATGATGGAATCACTTCTATATTAGTTATGGGACTAATTTCACATGTTAATATCAATACAACGTTATTTTAGCAATAAAATATTCAGATATAAATAACCAGTTATATGAACTAATCATTCAAAATCAATTTATTGATTTTTTAAATGGTTAATATTGATATTAATATAATATTGTGGATTAAGATTATATGATGAAATCTAAAAATAGAGGTTTTGAATATTGGTCATCATCGTGATCAATATTCATTTTTGAATATTGATTATGGTTTTATTCTATTTCCACGACTTTTTCCATTATGTTGTGAAATGAGGATTATATTTGTAAATTTTTTTATATCATTTGGTTTATGTAACACTAGATTGTTTTATTTCATGTAACATTATCAGATTAAGTTTTTTAACATGAATAAAAATGGGGTGTTACGTTTTATGCATATATATCTATATATGTGTACGTTTATTTATTTGTGCGTGTCTTTATTAATTTTTCTTTTGTTTTTTTGTCTTTCAAATGTAGATATGGACAATAATGATGTCATCTATCATTCCAGAACAACGCACAATATTATTGGAGCAAAAGTTTTCTTTCGTATATTCGGAACAAGATTGATAGAAAACATGAGTTCCATCCTGCTTTTATTGATGAGCGTCATCGTGTGCTAGATGAAACGGAAACACATGTAAAATACTTGTTACATGTGCACGAGAGGGAGTCTCGGAGGAGAACAAGAAGGAATTGGTTGGAACGCGTTAATTATCGTGATCATTATCCTGTTGATTAGAATTGGTGTTGATTTTTTCATCGGTCTGGTTGTGTTTTGGAAGAGGCTATTCCATAGATGGCTTTTGATAGAGTGTTTCAAGGTCAATTTTGTAGTAGAATTATTTGATGTAAAGAAAGCAAAAAATATATGTTAAGACTCAATGTTCTTTCTATGGTTGCAATGTTGATGAAATTGATTTTTTTTTCTCGTTGTTGTTGTTATGTAAAAAATTGTATATCTCTAGTCTTAAAATGCCCTATTATGTTGTTCTTATTTAAATCCAATGTGTGCAATTTAGATGTGCTTTTTGCATTTCTATTCCTTTGCTCCAATGGCAGTGTTTCTATTTTATTTTTTTCTCTTGCATTTGTAATTGTTTTGGTTTTTCGTGTGGGTCCCTTCACTTTATTCATGTCTTTCATAAATGAAAATATTGTTGACGTTTATAATATTATTGTTGGGAATTCATGTTCTTGTTGTTTATATCAATATTCTTGAGATTTATACTATTAATACATTCATGTATTGATATTTATGTATTTATGGCTTAAAATTTATTTATTGTTTATAATGTAGTGATATTGATCCAAGACCTTTTTCTTATAGATGTATTAAAGAATTACATTGATAAATTGCATCTTAACCATAGAAATTTAATGTGCACATGAAAGAAGAGGAGAAACACATAAAATCATGAAAAGAAGACAAGAGACCTGATAACAAAGTTCATTCAATTTGGACTATGTCTCTGGGCCTTGCTCAATCAATGGGGAGGCCTTCATTCATTAAGTGGCATGAGAAAGAAGAAGTACAATCAACATTTACAAAAGGAGTCTTATACCTCCAATCTAGAAAATGGCCGAAAAATGGAGAGCTATGTTGCATAAACTGAAATCACCATTGAGTTCCTATCACCGAGAGGTGTAAAAATGATATAGAACAACCCCAGATTGAATTAGTTTTAAATGTCAAACTTAACAAAACCCAGAAATAGACTTTGTATTAAAGCTAAAACCGTTGGTGGTTTTGCTGACCGGGTGGAGGGGAGACAATGCATGTGAACTCTACTAATATCCCACGGTTACAACCCAACGGTTCCGCTGCGTGCTAGCCGAAACAGTTAATTGTTGATAGATACTCCAACCCGTTCACATGTCAACGATTCCGACTAGCGGTCTACACTGCTACAGTCTGTGGCGAACTCCGGCAGTCTTGCATCTGATCACATTACCACAATCTTGATGCCACTACAGTTAAGGTTTGATGTGATGGTTAATTGTTAACCTCACCGGTTTTATACATATCCGATCACATGAACCCTACCACAGTCATCTCCTCGCACGGTCAAGGCCTGCGATCTAGGACTATTAGTGCATTTTATATTGTAATGTTTTTAATGTTATATAGGTTGAGAGTTAACACATGGTTTAACACAGTTTTATGTTTTAATGTGTTTTATGTCATAGTTTTGTAATGTGATGAGTTTCGATAGGTTTAGAGCTTAGGGTTTAGGTCTAGAGCTTAGGTTTAATGGTTTAATACATGGATTTGATACGTTAGCGTTTAGGATTAGGTTTGGATTAGGTTAATTTTTAAAAATAACCTTTTACATCAAATTTCCACAAAGTGACATTCGCGACAAACATCATATGACGACGAACCAATATCAAACCCCCTATAATGAACGATACACTCATGTCGATGATCAACCTTAGCGTAACTAACAATGAGCACTTGTTGACAACTAAGTACAACACCATATCAACTGAACACCATTAAAACCATTGACATCACCTGAACAACCTGAACCATACACAACACTGTCAAAACTGAACGACACCAGACTAAATTGATGGCGACGACACTGAACCTATGTAATTGATCTGATGAGATCCCCCTGGATCAATCCTCTCCACTTGAAATCTTTTGGACCACAAAAGTTTGACTAAACAAATAGTCGATGAAGGTAGAATTCCCTCACTTTCCACCTTGCCTTGATGATGTACCAATACATTTGATCAATCACCTGCAAGTGATGACCTTGTTGATGTTGACCATGGCACATTTTGATTTGGTGACCTATTCCATCCATATGCAATATGAAAAACTTGTGACGATGGTCAAACAACCTATTATGAACATGGAAATTGATTTCTTTCCACAAAATACCATGAGTTAGTGATTCATAATCATCTTTGAAAACATTCCCTACAGGATATTGTTCAATACCATTGACATGTATTAACAATCTATATTGCGGAATAACAGAGACAATCAAAGATATTCTTGACATCAAACCAATTATACTTTCTTGATCCCTGATTACTAAGTGAACTTGCTGCAATGAAATTATCAAGCTATAATATGAAAACTGCTGCAACTTAGTTTGATTTTGAAAGTATTGAAATGGTTTTTGATTTGTTTGAATCACTTTTTCCTATTCACTAAATGATGTTTCCATTGATTAGCAATTTCCCCCGATGCATAAGTTTCCCTTAGACACTTTGACACTGCTTTAGAAAAGGCTTTAATATGAAAACAAATAGGCTTCCTCTCCACTTGAAAAGAGGTTTCCAAACTGTTCGAACCATGAAATAGTGACACAATATAAGAGAAATTTAACACTGACTTCCCAAATACTAACCTATATCCCTATAATTGTTAATTTCCAAACTTGGACTGAATTGATTCATTCTAACATTAGGAAGAGGAGATTTAGGCACAAACTATAATTCATGTTGTATTCCCTCCTTATGAGTAAGATGTTTGGTTTCTTTAAATAAAACTAGAAAAGTTTCTATCTCTTGGATCAAACTATCTTGAAGCTGAGGCTCATAACATGAACAAACATCATGTCAATTCTCATGTTGTTCCTTTAAACACATGATTACAAATCTTTTATCTGAACTTATTAATCGCTTCATATGATTAGCAACAACTAAATTCAAGTGACTTTTGTTTTGATGTGCCTTGACAATAAATTCAACCCCATCTTTCTAAAGGTGATATTTATGTTCTCTCCTATAAAATACTGCATCATGATAAAAATGATAAGGACTTCCTAAGACAACTCCACATATGTCTACTGGAACCACATCTAATTCCACTTCATCAATGTAATTAGTTGTAATGGAAAATCTTAATCGACATTGTTTTGTGACTTTTATCTGAGTTGATTTATTTAGCCATCCTAATGGGTAAGGTCTTGGATGATTATGTGTTTCCAAACCCAAACTCTTAACTAAATATTTAGATATTAAATTCGCCCGTCGACTGTCAAACATTGTATCTATCTTGGTATGCTTAGAAGTTATCCTTATGTTAAACAATTCAACTTTTTTATCCTCATTTGAAGGATTTATGTTTGATGAAGAAGCAATAGTATTCGAACTTGAACCAATGTCATAAGTTTTACCTATCGTAACCATAACAGTTATCCTCCTTTCATCACCTAAATCTGAACCTAGATCTTGTTGGACTGCTGCAATTGCCTTCTTTTCATCCTTCTCCTTAACGAAATTTTTGGGCTTAAGTTCTGGATGAAGTTTCCAACACTTAGATTCATCATGACCAATTCTTTAGCAATGAGAACAAGTAGGTCTTTCCTTCTGAGCTGTCACTGATTTCTTTCTCTTCGAATTGTTATTCCCTTTACTGTCATTGGAATTTTTGCTTTCCAACTCTTTGGATGATTACAATGAAAACTTGAATGGTCTGCCACTTGATTCAATATGTATGGCCTGAACACACACTTCATCAAAATCATCAGGATTAAACATCAATAATGTATGTTGTAAATGTGAATTTAAACTGCTAGTGTATATTAATAAAGTTTCACATGTATCCAATGAAATACCAAGTGCCAATGCTTTCGTTCTGAACTCCTGAACACTCTGTCCTTTATCTTGCCTCAAATTCTACCAATCAATAACAGTTAGTTGCATGTATCCCAAAGGATGGAATTGTTTCCTAAGAGCTTTTAAAAACTTAGACCATGAAGAGATGAATTTTCCTTTACGCTTTACATCTATCTGAGTTTTACTTTCCCACCAGAGTAACGTTGTTCCCCCCATTCTAAGTGTAGCTAACTGAATTTTTATTTTATCATCAAAGATGTTCTGAATATGACAATACACTTCTAACTGCTTAATCCAGTTATCTAGATTTTCAGGATTCATTTCGCCATCATAAATAGGTAACTCAAACTTTACATCAAGTTTCAAAAGAGATGTTTTCTTAGGTTTCTTTTCTGTTTCAGATTTTGCACTGGAAGAAGAAGAAGATGATGATGATGATGGAGATGATGGAGGTGAAGGTGGTTTATCAGCCCTGCCTTTACCTTTATCCTTCTTCGATGTCTTTGAAGAAGAAGCATCATCTCTCGCCTTCTTATCTTCATATAGTTCTCTCAACATCTGTTGCATAGTCAAGAATGCTTGCTGAAATTGTTCATCACTTATCTTAGTTTCAATATTTTCACATGCATCAGATCCTGTCATGGTCGACTTATGAATGGCGTGTCGCCTTCCAATATCTGGATCAATTTGCTCAAGGATTCCTTCTCCACATTGCGACTTTGACCTGGTTAACATTCAATGGAAAATTCGACAAGCACAACCTGCTCTGATACCAAATTATATGATCTGAAATGATCATATATTAAAACTGATGTAGAATTGATTACACCATTAATTAATAGAATGTTAATTGAAGGCGCGGAAACCAAGAGAACTGCTCAAGAAAAAGACTTTACGACAGATGAGAAAACATAAATAAGATGCAAAACAGTAATGAAAACAACAAATACACAATGATACCAAACAACAATATTGATTATAGAGTTCGTCCCTGATGGACTACATCTTTGGGTCCACTTTCAAGATGGGTGATCACTTTATTAGGATTGAAACCAAAGAGGTTGATTACAAAGAAATTTGACTGAACTGAATGTCCACATAAGCACTTTTGGTCATTGTCATGAGAAAGGTCTCTGAACCAACTTTCCAATGCTTGTCATGGTTCCCAACTCTGACTCCCGATACTCCTGTTACACTGAAAACAAAAATAGCCTCTAACCTCCAGAATCTGCATACAAACTTCAAAACCACTATAATCCTCTTCAATGAGCAAACTGCCTTTTTAAAAGCATGCAAGTACACTCAAACCTCCTCAGGCTGAATTTGGGATGAATGAGCTACAATCTGGGGTTGTTTGGGTCTCGGTCTAGTCATGAAATGACACCTAGAATAAGTTTCATGGTGGTTGAATTAGTTTTAAATGTCAAACTTAACAAAACCCACAAATAGAATTTGTATTAAAGCCAAAAATGTTGGTGGTTTTGCTGACCAAGCAGAGGGGAGACAACACATGTGAACGTTGCTAATATCCCATAGTTACAACCCAATGGTTCTGCTGCATGCTGGTTGAAACAGTTAACCGTTGATGGATACTCCAGCCCATTCACATCTTGGTAGTTCTAACTGGCGGTCTACATTGCTACAGTTTGTGGTGATCTTCGACAGTCTTGCATTTGATCACATTACCACAGTCTCAATGCCACTATGGTTAAGGTTTGATGCGACAGTTAATTGCTAACCGCGTTGGTTTTATACATATCCGGTCACATGAACCCTACCACAGTCATCTCCCTGCATGGTCAAGGCCCGCAGTCTATGACTGCTAATGCATTTTATATTGTAATGTTTTTAATGTTATATAAGCCAAGAGTTAAGACATGGTTTAACACATAGTTTTATGTTTTAATGTGTTTTATGTCATAGTTTTGTAATGTGATGAGGTTCGATAAGTTTAGAACTTAGGGTTTAGGTATAGAGATTATGTTTAATGGTTAAATACATGGATTTGATAGGTTAGGGTTTAGGATTAGGTTTGGATTTGCTTAATTTTTAAAAATAACCTTTTACATCAAATTGTCACAAAGTGACATTCACGACAAACATCATATGACGACGAACCCATATCAAACCCCCTGCAATGGATGACACACCCATGGCGATGATCAACCCTGGTAGAATTGACGATGAACACTTGTCGACAACCAAGTACAACATCATATCAATTGAACACCATGAAAACCATTGACATCACTTGACCAACCTGAACCATAAACAACACTGTCGAAACTAAATGACACTGGATTGAATTGCTGACGATGAAACTAAACCTGTGTAACTGATCTGAGGCGATCCTCTTAGATCACCAAGGGAGATCGTTGGTGCGTTGGCTAAAGTTGGTTGGATGGTTGAGGAGGGGTCAGGGGATCAAATCCTGCCCCTCCTTTTTTGATGTCATAACCATTAATTCGGTCCCGCTCCCCAAAACTCCCACCGGCATATGTGTTAACAGTAATGTGGAGGGGCGGCAGGGTTGACTGCCCACCTCCCAACACTATTTATATTATATGGTTGCAGTGGGTATTGGGGGCGGCAGGGTCAAGGCCACCCGCCCCATATTTAATGTGTTTGTTTTATGGTGGTTCTGGGTCGGTGGGGTCATGGCCACCTACCCATTTTTTTAATATAATTTTGTTGAGGTTCCACTGGGGTGGTGAGGGTCATGGCCTACTGCCCTTTTTTTAAATTTTATTAACCCACCTTATAAATTTTATAGAACCTTAGGGGTCATTGGACAAATTAATTGTCCTACAAATTTTCCAGGAAAACTGGCCGGATTCTAGTGCCGTATTTCTGCCAAATTGTGCCCTCCTTAAGCCTGCCATATGTGCAAGTCAACATGAAACTTTGATTGCTTCTATAATTCTCATACGGACTCGGATTGGAGTGTCGTTCGTGCCGTTAGAATCAGGGCGATGAGCACTTCGATCCGGTGTCAATTTTATCATCTTTCTGCCACTTTGAATTTTGAGCCTTTTTCATGCCACTAATGTCTAGAAATCCATCTAGATCAATCCTCCTCATTGAGATCTTTTGGACCACCAAAATCATTAACACTATTCAACATACGACCTGTGTCCTCGCCAAACCACCCTTTCAATCATTTGCACACAAAACTAGTACATCTTTTGCACTCACTCATGACTCAACAATCCCTCACTTGCCAAGAGTTTATAGCACACACTCTTTGGTCAACGATTACACAATAACAATCAATACTTCAACTACTCATAATAAGGCCTAAAAACATCATCATTTCATTTTGAAGTGATGGCAACACATCATCACTTTTACATTTACTTGCAACACATGATTTACAAACTGAGGCCATACAAACTACTATTAAAAAAACTTCCTTTCTTTAATAAAGCGGACCACCATGAATGTGTTTGATTGTTGTCACCAAATGGATTCTCCATTTTTGTTTTATGGCTATCTCTCTTCTGCTTTTTCCAGCCTTGAAGCAACTGATCGATCTTTTTTTCCATTGTATAGAAGATTTTTCGATAAGTGTGCTCCTCTTCATAACGAGCCACTTCATCTCCCATGTTTCTCCTTCGATGTGCACGTCCCTCTTCAGGATCGAAAGACTTTACTTTCCCTTTGCCTCTTCAGAGCTTGTTTCATGCTAGCATACAAACATGCAATTCACATCTACAAAGACCTGCTCAGATACCACTTGATCCAAGATCTTTTGCTTATAGATGTATTAAAGAATTACATGGATAAATTGCAGCTTAACGATAGAAATTTAATGTGCACATGAAAGAAGAGGAGAAACACATAAAAACATGAAAAGAAGACAAGATACTTGACAACAGAGTTCATCCAATTTGTACTACGTCTCCGGGCCCTGCTTGATCAATGGGGAGGCCTTCATTCATTAAGTGGCATGAGAAAGAAGAAGTACAATCAACATTTATAAAAGGAGTCTTATACCTCCAATTTGGAAAATGACTAAAAAACGGAGAGCTTTGTTGTAGAAACTGACATCCCCATTGAGTTCCTGTCGATGAGAGGTGCAAGAATGATATAAAACTTGCCTAATTCTGACACTAGACCAAAACTGACCCCCTGGAAAATGTGTTCACGCAAGGTTCCACCCCCTATCACAAGCTTGCTCAAGGTTCTGCCTCCTCTATCTCGAAATTCATGTCGTGATCTCCCCCGAACGCACTATGCATGAGTGTTTAAGTAATATTTTTGCTGGTGGATCTCCCAAGGGAGATTGTTGGCACGTTGGCTAAAGTTGGTCGGATGGTTGAGGAGGGGTCGAGGGATCAAATCCCACCCCTCCTTTTTTTATGACATAACCATTAATTAAATTGAAACTGGGGTGGGTCCGCCGGTCCAGTGGCCCACTCCCCAAAACTCATGCCGACATATGTGTTAATAGTAATGTGGAGGGGCAGTGGGGTTGACAACCCGCCTCTCAACACTATTTATATTATACGATTGCGATGGGTATTGGGTGTAGCAGGGTCATGGCTGCTCGCCCCATATTTAATGTGTTTGTTTTATGCAAAGACGATTGGGTCATGGTCACTCGCCCCTTTTTTAATATAATTTTGTTGAGGTTCCACCAGGGTTGCAGGGGTCATGGCCTGCTGCCTTTTTTTTTTAATTTTCAATAACCCACCTTATAAATTTTCTAGAATCGTAGGGGTCATTGGAAGAATTAATCGTCCTACAAATTTTCCCAGAAAACTGGCTAGATTCCGGTGCCGGATTTCTGCTAAATTTCGCCCTCCTTAAACCTGCCACATGTGCAAGTCAACCAGAAACTTTGACTGCTTCTATCTTTCGCATAGAGATTCAAATTGGAGTGTTGTTCATGTCGTTGGAATGAGGGTGATGAGCACTTTGATCTGGTATCAAGTTTATCATATTTTCGCCACTTTGAATTTTGAGCCTTTTTCATGCCACTGGTGTCTGGAGATCCATCTAGATCATATATAAATGTGTTATTATTAATGTGATGATGATTTATCATGTTTTAATGCTTTATAGTGTATTATTATTAATGTATTTCTATTAATTTTCTGTATTGATGTCTTAATGAATTACAACGTGGTTCTTATATTGGTTGTGGTATATGTTTATTATTATTGTTTTGTGTTATAGCATTATTTATGTTTATAATATTGATGCCATGGATTTAGGGCTTAGGGGTTTTAAAATCTTTAATATGACATATATTCTCTCATTTTCAAAACCAAACATTGTGAGCATTGTCAAATGTTGCTTTATAGTGAAGATTGTCTTGAGATGAAAACCATATTCAACCATGGTGAATCATGGTCAACCATGGTCCAACCTTGCATTGTAACAAAGATTGTATCAATGTGAAAATCAACGATGGTTAAGGATGGTCATTGATATTTATTTTTCGATTTATAATATTTATCTCACGGTTTAAACAAATTGGATTTATAATATTAATCCATTGGGGTTAAAATATCAATCTTTTCTGTTTTTAATATTGATCCCTTGCATTTTTTTATCCCTTAGGTTTATAATATTTTTCTCTTGGGTTTATAATATTAAACCCTTGGGTTTATTTGTTCTTTGAGTTTACAATACTAATAATTCCTTTGGGTTATCATTTTATCCCTTGGGTTTATTAATCATTTGTTTTTATAATATTAATGCCTTGGGTTTATAAAATTAAAAATGCATTGGGTTTATTCATCCATTTTATTTATAATATTAGTAATCCATTGGATTTATAATAATAATAATCTTTGGTTTGTTAAACCCTAATATTAAGGGTTTAATCTGTTAGGTTTATAATGTTTATCCCTTTAGTTTATTTATTCTTTGGGTTTATAACACTAACAATCTCTAAGATTTATTGATCGCTCGGGTTTATAATATTAATAATCATGTGATTTTATCGATCCTTTGTTTTTAGAATATTAATTCCTAGGCTTTATGAATTTCTTTTGTTTGTAATATCGATCCCTTGTGCTGCTTGATCCCTTAGGTTTTTAATATTTATCCCTTAGGTTCACTAATTCATTGGGTTTATAATATTAAACAGTTGGGTTTATCAATTCCTTGGGTTTATAATATTAATAATCCCTCTGGTTTATTAATCCCTCGAGTTTAGAATATTAATTCTTAGGGTTTATTAATATCTTCGGTTTTTATATTGGTTTGTTCGGTTTATTGATTCCTCGGGTTTATTAATCACTTGGATTTATTATTCCTTTGTGTTTATAATATTATTTTGTTGGGTTGACTATTTCCTTGGGTTTATAATGTTAAATGATTAGGTTTATTTGTTCTTTGAGTTTATAATATTAATAATTCATTGGGTTTATCATTTAATCCCTTGGGTTTATTAATCCCAATATTAAGGTTTAAATAATAGTCCTAAGGTTTAATATTAAACCCTTAGGTTTACAATGTTTATCAATTCAATTTATTAACATGTTGATTTTATAATATTAATGATTGCTAGGGTTTATTGATCCCTTGGGTTTATAATATTCATAGTCACGAGGGTTGATCAATCCTTTGGGTTTAAAATATTAATTCCTAAGCTTTGTTAATCCCTTCTGTTTTTAATAATGATCCCTTGTAATTTTGGATCCCTTGGGTTTATAATATCAAATGCTTGGGTTTTTTCATTCTTCAAGTTTTTAATATTAATAATTCCTTTGGTTTATCATTTAATCCCTTGGTTTTGTTAATCCCCTCAGCTTAAAATATTAATTCCTAACGTTTATTAATCATTTGGGTTTTTAATATCAGCTCATTGGGTTTATTGATTCCTTGGGTATATTGATTCCTTGCATTTATTAATCATTTGTCTTTATAATATCAATGCCTTGGGTTTGTAATATGAATACTGTCTTGGATTTATTGATCTCCCGTCTTTGTAATATTAATAATCCCTTGGTTTTGTAAAACCCCAATATTAAGGGTTAAATATTTGTCCAACTATTTATGATTATGTCAATATCACAATATATTAATCTAATATGGAAATCAACCATGGTCAACCATGTTTATTTTAGGGTTTATAATAGTCATGCTAGGGTTTATATGTGTTGGGTTTATAATTTGTATCCCTTAGGTTTATTATTCACTTGGGTTTATAATAAAAATCCTTTCGGTTTATTGATCTAAGGGTTTATATTCCAAGGGTTTAATATTATTCAATAATGGTCAACAATAAACAACCATGTTCGACCATGATCAACCATGTCCAACATCACATTGTGACAAGGATTGTCTCAATATGAAAGTCAACCGTGCTCAATAATGTTTATTTTAGTATTTTTAATATTTATCTAAGGGTTTTATACCTTGGTTTTATAATATTGCTCCCTTGGGTTTAATATTATTCCCTTCAATTCAAAATCCCTTGGGGTTTTAGTATTAATCCCTTGGGTTTATTATTACTTTGGTTTTATAATATCAATCCCTTGGGTTTATTATTCTCTTAGGTTTATAATATCAATCATGGTCAACCATTGTCAATCATAGCCAACCATGATCAACCATGGTTGAATGTCGCATTGTGACAAGGATTGTCTCACCATGAAAATAAACAATGTTTATTTTGTCTCAATATGAAAATCAACGATGGTTAAGCATGGTTATTGTTGATTTATAATATTTATCGTGGGGTTTAAACAACTTGGATTTATAATATTAATCTGTTGGGTTTAAAATATCAATCCTTTCTATTTTTAATATTGATCTCTTGCATTTTTTATCCCTTACGTTTATAATATTTTCTGTTGGGTTTTTAATATCAAATGCTTGGGTTTATTTTTTCTTTGAGTTTATAATATTAATAATTCCTTAGGTTTATCATTTAATCCCTTGGGTTTATTAATCCCTTGACTTTAAAATATTAATTTCTAGGGTTCATTAATCGTTTAGGTTTTTAATATTAGTTTGTTGGGTTTATTTATTCCTTGGGTTTATTAATTGCTTGGGTTTATTCATCATTTGTTTTTATAATATTAATGCCTTGGGTTTATACAATTAAAAATGCATTGGGTTTATTCACCCCTTTTATTTATAACATTAATAATTACTTGGATTTATAATAATAATAATCCCTTAAGTTTATTAAACCCCAATATTAAGGGTTTAATCTGTTAGGTTTGTAATGTTTATCCTTTTAATTTATTTATTCTTTGGGTTTATAATACTAACAATCTCTAAGGTTTATGGATCGCTTGGGTTTATAATATTAATAATCATATGAGTTTATCAAGATTCTTTTTTAGAATATTAATTCCTAGGCTTTATTAATCTCATGTAAATTGTAATATCGATCCCTTGTGCTTATCAATACCTCAAGTTTTTAATATTTATCCCTTGGGTTCAATAATTCGTTGGGTTTATAATATTAAATGGCTAGGTTTGTCGTGGGTTTACAAGTTCCTTGGGTTTATAGTATTAATAATCCCTTTGGTTTATTAATCCCTTAAGTTTAAAATATTAATCCTTAGGGTTTATTACTCTCTTGGGTTTTTATATTGGTTTGTTGGGTTTATTGATTCCTCTATTTATTTATCGCTTGGATTTATTAATCCTTTGTGTTTATAATATTATTTTGTTGGGTTTTCTATTTCCCTTGGATTTACTATTTCCTTGGGTTTATAATATTAACTGCTTAGGTTTATTTGTTTTTTAAGGTTATAATATTAATAATTCCTTGGGTTTATCATTTAATCCCTTGGGTTTATTAATCCCCAATATTAAGGTTTAAATAATACTCCCAAGGTTTAATATTAATCCCTTAGGTTTACAATGTTTAACCCTTCAATTTATTAACCTGTTGGGTTTATAATATTAACAATCCCTAGGGTTTATTGATCCCTTGGGTTTATAATATTTATAGTGATGTGGGTTTATTAATCCTTTGGGTTTAAAATATTAATTCCTAAGCTTTATTAATCCATTCTGTTTTAAAAATTGATCCCTTGGGTTTCTAATATTTTTCCATTGGGTTTATTCATTCCTTGGTTTTTCAATATCAAATGCTTGGGTTTTTTCATTTTTCAAGTTTATAATATTAATAATTCCTTTGGTTTATCATTTAATCCCTTGGTTTTATTAATTCCCTAAGCTTAAAATATTAATTCCTAAGGTTTATTAATTGTTTGGGTTTTTAATATTAGCTCGTTGGGTTTATTGATTCCTTGGGTATATTAATCCCTTCCATTTATTAATGATTTTGTTTTATAATATTAATGCCTTGGGTTTGTAATCCCTTGGTTCTATAAAACACCAATATTAAGGGTTAAATATTTGTCCAACTATTTATGATTATGTCAATATCGCAATAGATTAATTTAATATGGAAATCAACCATGGTCAACCATATTTTTTTAGGGTTTATAATAGTCATGTTAGGGTTATATGCGTTGGGTTTATAATTTTTATCCCTTAGGTTTATTATTCCCTTGAGTTTATAATATCAATCCATTCTATTTATTGATTTAAGGGTTCATATTCCTAGGGTTTATTATTATTCAACAATGATCAACAATAAACAACCATGTTCAACCATGATCAACCATGGTCCAACATCGCATTGTGACAAGGATTGTCTCAATATGAAAATCAACTGTGCTCAACCATGTTTATTTTAGTATTTTTAATATTTATCTAAGGGTTTTTAAACCTTGGGTTTATAATATTACTCCCTTGAGTTTAATATTATTCCCTTGAGGTTTTAGTATTAATCCCTTGGGTTTATTATTCATTTGGTTTTATAATATCAATCCCTTGGGTTTATTATTATCTTGGGTTTATAATATCAATCATGGCCAACCATTTCCAATCATAGTCAACCATGATCAACTTGGTTGAATGTCACATTGTGACAAGGATTATCTCACCATGAAAATAAATCATGCTTATTTTAGTGTTTGTAATATTTATATTAGCGTTTACCAATGTTGGGTTTATAATATTAGTCCCTTGGGCTTAATATTATTCCCTTCTGTTCATAATCCCTTAGGGTTTTAGTATTAATCCCCATGGTTTATGTTTCCCTTGGGTTCATAATATCAATCCCTTGGGGGTTTATTATTAACTTACGTTTATAATATCAATCATGGTCAACCATGGTCAGCCATAACCAACGATGGTCAACCGTGGTCAATCATGCTCAGATCTTCCATTATGACAAAAATTATCTGCATAAAAAAGTCAAGGACAATCATAGACAATCATAGCCATCCATGGTTGATGATGGTCAAACATGTTTTATATAATCAAACATGGTCAACCATGCTCAATCGTGGTCAAACATGTTTGAACATTGCGTCCTGACAAAAATTGTCTCGATATGAAAATAAACCATGATCAATCATGGTCCAATGTTGCATTGTGACAAATATTGTCTATATATGAAAATTAACAATGGTCAACCATGGTCCAACATGGCATTGTGATAAGGATGTCTCAATATGAAAATAAACCATGATCAACAATGGTCCAATGTCGCATTGTGACAAAGACTGTCTGGATATGAAAATTAACCATGGTCAACCATGGTCCAACATCGCATTGTGATAAGGATTATCTCAATATTGAAATCAACCATGGTTAATCATGTTTATTTTAATGTTTATAATATTTGTCTTAGGGTTTATATACATTGGGTTTATAATATTAGTCCCTTGGGTTTAATCTTATTCCCTTGGGATTTTAGTATTAATCCCTTGGGTTTATAATATCAATCGATTGGGTTTATAAATATTAATCATGGCAAACAATGGTCAATGATAGCCAACCATGTTCAACCTTGGTCAAACCATAAGGATATGGAAATCAACCATGCTCAACCATGGTCAAACGTTGTGTTTTGACAAAGATTGTCTCAATATAAAAATCAATCAAGGTCAACCATGGTCCAACATTGCATTGTGACAAGGATTGTCTCTATATCGAAATCAACCCTTGGGGTTTTAGTATTAATCCTTTAGGTTTGTAGAAATTTGAATAATATAACACTTATTCACAGAGATTATCCTGATTAGACACTATTTGCAGAATGCATGCATAATACATAACCTCCTCTACCATTGATCATCAATTTGTGGAATTAAAAAACAATTGCATGCGCACATTGAAACATCAATCACACATATCAACACAGTATGTAATGGGGAAAGAATACAGTTGAAAACCCCCAACTATCTATATATTATAATGATAGAGAACATGTAACAATACATAGTATAATACTCCTCACAAGTACTCAGTACTATCTCCACATGCTACACACAAACTAGCTCAGATCTGAACAAGTCACCGGTTCAAATCTCCTCCATTGTTTTCCTGCCTCTACTGCGCAATCCAAGTTGAGAATAGATCAAATCCAAGTTCGAATTCCCTTGGCTTGTACTATGCAATCCTCATTGGAAATCTCAATCAATGATTGTGCAAATCTCATGCACAACTATAGTCACAACTAATAGTAGTCTCACCCTACCCACCTCTAACACTTGTCTCCACTGAACTGTCCATGCACTGAGTTAACTGATGTATTCTTTAGTTGATTTATGAGTTATTAATTAGTGAATTAATTAATAATTAATTCACACCACTCATCACTAGTGTATTTTTCAGTTAGACTAAATACAACTAGTTCAACTAAGTCAAATTGAACACAACTCCATCAACTCCTCAATCAAATCCACCAAACTCAATCACTTGAGTTCTAACTGAAGTCCATCATGCAATAGCTCAACTAACCCATAGGAAAAGCGTATTTCCTTCTGGCAGTTGCATGTGCCACATCCGTAGCTCGAACTGAAGTGCTGCAAGAGGATAAGATAATGTTTATAGTCCAAATATTATTAAGAGCTAATAATATTCGACTGTTCTAATTTTTTGACTAGTAGTCTAAAAATAGACTCTGCCCATATGTCTAAAAATAGAGGTCCATCTATTTTTACCAACATCACCAATCATCCATAAATAGCATCCTGAAACTCATAAACCATGATCCATATGTCTAAAAATAGACATAGTCTAAAAATAGACTTTGCGCCAAAAATAGCCTGCGGGCCCACTTAATGAAGGCAACTTCTTTTCACTAGGCTCCATCATCTTGTTGCATTTTCAACACTCCCTCTCAACAAGATATGGATTATCTACAACCCCTATCCTGCCTTTTTGGTATTCGAATTTGCTTCTGGTGAGCGCCTTCGTCAAGATATCAGCATCGTGATCCTCCGTGGGAATGTATGAAAGTAACATGATTATCCGCTGCACACAATCTCTGATATGATGGTACCTGATGTCGATGTGCTTGGATCTATCATGAAATACTGGATTAGCCAAGAGTTTAATGCAACTTTGGTTATCACAATAAATCACAGTAGGCTCCAAGTGTGACCCCAACAACCCAACCAGGATCTTCCTCATCCATATAGCCTCGCATGCAGCCAAACTTGCTGCCATATACTCGTCCTCTACTGAAATGAGTGCCACGGATATCTACTTCCTACTATACCAAGAAACTACTGTCGACCCGATACTGAAGATCCCTCCAGATGTGCTCTTTCTGTCCATTGGGCTCCCTGCCCATTCTACATCCGTGAAGCCACATAGCTTCACCTCATCCTCTTGTCTGTACTACAATCCATATCTTGATGTGCCTTTGAGATAACGCAATACATGCTTGCCTGCCTTCGAGAAGAGCTTGGTTGGCTTAACCATAGCTTGTGAAAGCTGGTTAACAACATAGCATATATCGGGTTGTGTATTGACCAGATACATAAGCGACCCCACCAACTGTTGATAAATAGTGGCATCCACTACCTCCGCTGAAGTAGCATCATCCTTCCTCCAACCTCTAGGAAGAGGAGTATCAACAGGCTTGCAGCCTTGCATGTTGAACTTCTCCAGTATCTCCCGGGCATACTTACCCTGAGAAACAAATAGTCCATCACTGCGCTGCCAAATTTCCAATCCCAAGAAATAATGAAGGAGGCCCAAGTCCTTCATCTCAAACTCTCTAGAAAGATCCTCCTTGCATGAAAGTATCAACAACTCATCTCCCGTCCAAATAAAATCATCTACATAAAGTACAATGATCAGCAACTTACCCTCCACCACAATCTGGTATAGGTTAGGATCCGCCTCACTCTTGGAGAATCCAAGCCCGGTGAAATAACTGTCTATCCGTGTGTACCAAGCACGAGGTGCTTGTTTCAACCCATACAACACTCTCTTGAGCCTGCACACATGCGACTCGCTGCTGAAGATATCGAAACCTTCAGGCTGCTCTATGTACACCTCCTCCTCAATGACTTTGTTGAGAAACGCAGTCTTCACATCCATCTGATGGATGTGCCCCCCCATCTACGCTGAGAGAGCAAGAATCGTCCGTATGGAAGAACACCTTGCGACAGGTGCAAAGGTCTCCTCATAATCGATCCCCTCTATCTATGAGAAGCCTCAGGCAACAAATCTTGCCTTGTACTTCTCCACACTTCGGTCAGCTGCCTGCTTCACTTTGTAGATCCATCTCGAACACACCACTGATTTCCCCTCTGGCCTTGGGACAATCTCCCATGCACTGTTTCTGACAATCGAATCATACTCTTCCACCATGGCATCTACCCATGCGGGATCCTCCACAGCTTCCTCGAAAGAGGATGGCTCAGTCACGACACATTTTCTCACAAAAGCCATGTATCCAATGTACCGATCAGGTGACTGTCTCTGTCTACACTGTGCTGTAGGTGGTCCTACAACCTTCTCTACATCTTGAGCCATTCGCTCAGCTTCTGTAGTGTGCTTTCACCCTCTGATGGTTGGTGCTGAATGAATGGTCTCTTCCACTCCATGAACTTCATATTGTGGTTGATCCACATCTTGAAGCTCATCCTTAGGAACTAATAGCTCCTCATCTGCATGCAAGTGTGGCTCCCTCTCCAGCGAACACTTCATGGCTTTCTCCTCCTGAAATTTGATATCTCGTCGCACAACAGTCTTGCAACTGTCTAGCAAATACACACGATAGTTGTGGGGCGTATCAGTGTACCCCACAAATATCCAAACCTCTGTGATCGACTCCAGCTTCTTCCTGGCATCCTTCGTCACATGCATGTAAACAGGAGAACAAAAAATCCTCAATTGGGAAATATTAGGCCTCTTACCAGAATAAGCCTCCTCGGGTGTACTCATGCCAAGTATCTTGTGAGGACAACAGTTCTGCACATATACTGCAGCATTGCTGGCCTCTGCCCACAAGTGAAGGGGTAGGCCCTGATCATGCAACATCGCCCGTGCAACACTCATGATCGTTCTGTTCTTCCGCTCAGCAAACCCGTTCTGCTATGGGTTATGGGGAGCTATGAGCTCTCTTCGAATCTCTTCTGTGTTGTAGAAGTCCTTGAACTCGCCAGAGATGAATTCACCACCATTGGTGCTCCTGAGAGCCTTCACCTTCTTCCCCGATTCCTTCTCAACCAATGCTATGAACTCACAAACTTTGAGTATGTCTCGCTCTTCTTCTGCATGAAGAAGATCCAACACTTTCGAGAGAAATCATCAACAAAGATCACATAGTACTTGTGCTTTGTTGTCGAAGCTACTGAGAAAGGTCCACACACGTCTGTGTGAATTCTCTCAAGGATCGTCATGGCGTGACTATCCTTCTTGTGAAAGGTGGCTTTCACAAATTTTCCCAAAGTACACCCCTTGCACTGATTTAACTGTGCAAGAGTGCCTTTAGGAAGCCCAGTAGAAATCTGCTACAGTATCTTCAAAGCTCCATGGTGAAGGTGGCCCAATCTCCGGTGCCACACCTTGCCATCATCCCAGCTCACCACTCCTTCTACCTTGCATGCCATTGTTGCGCAGCCATCTACATGTAATTGATAAAGGTTCTTGACTCAAACCCCTATCTTCCAAGTTTCTCCAGTTGTCTTATTGCGCAGGAAAGCCTTTCCCTCGTTGAAGACAACATCATATCCCTTGTCTTCTAATATCACCACAGAGATAAGATTCTTATTCAATCCTGGAACATGCATCACTTCTCAAAGGAAATGGTACCGATACCAGTCGTACTGTATCTACCATCGTCACCCATCTCGATGTGCACTCCAAGATCTTTCTCATCCAGATCAGAAAACAAATCTCGATCTCCTGTCATGTGAAAATACGCACCACTGTCCAAGAACCATACCGATCCCATCACACTTGATACCAAGCATGCGATCAATGAAAAATCCAGCTCAACCTACGAGGCTAAGGCCTCTCCTGCTACAGATCCAACAGCTTGCTTATTTTTCTTCTTCTGTGGACAATTTGTGGCATAATGTCCGTGCTGATGACAGTGAAAGCAATTCAGCTTCGACATGTCCTGCTTCTTACCTTTTGCACCGGAATGAGAAGCTTTCTTGTTCTTCCCCTTCTTTTCTTTGGTAGCCAAAGCGCAATTTTCTTCATCATATGCCTTTGATGAAGATCCGTCCTTGGTGTTCCGCCTGATCTCCTCTTGCACAAGATCAGACCAAAGTCTCTCCCATCGTGGCAATTTCTCCCGACCATTGACAGATTCCTGATAGGAATTCCAACTCTTCAGAAGACCAAGGAGAGCCAAGCTCACCAAGTCCTCATCATTGACAGTCACCCCCACACTTCCCAGCTCATACCGACATTGGGTGAACTTCGTGAGATACTTGGGCATACTATCTCCTTTCTCACACTTAATGTTTATGAGTTTATCCTTAAGCGCCAACTTCCTCTGGTTGCTCTTGCTTTGGAATAAATCTGTCAAGGCTTTCCACATCAAGTATGGAGAATCCTTTCCATGCAGGCTAGATACAATGTGATCCTTCACGCCCTCCAACAGAATCCTTCAACACTTTGTTGTCTTCTTTTGCCAAGCCTTAACTTGAGCAACATCAGTAGGCTTTGGGACTTCAGCATCTATGAACTCCTTCAACCCATTTTCATCTAACACCACCTCCATCCTATCTTTCTATGCAATATAATTCGAGCTGCCTTCAAGAGCATACTCCAATCGCAGTCTGTTGAAAGACATTTCAACTTCAACACCAAGGAAACATTGCTGCCAATTCGAATTCCACCAGCTCAAAACTCAACCGCTTCTAATCTAAAATCTGTGAGAACAAAGTATTTCTCTTACATAGATTGACTGTATGGGAATTTACCAGATATCTCACCTTCCAAAAGAAGGATGAATCCAGAGGCTACCTGGCCTGATTACAGACTCTGCCTGAAGAAATAAAATGTAATCACTTTCTGAATAATAGATCTGATGATCAACCTTGCCCTGATACCATGTAGAAATTTGAATAATATAACACTTATTCACAGAGATTATCCTGATTATACACTATTTGCGGAATGCATGCATAATACATAACCTCCTCTACCATTGATGATCAATTTGTGGAATTAAAAAACAATTGCATGCGCACATTGAAACATCAATCACACATATCAACACAGTATGTAATGGGGAGAGCATACAGCTGAAAACCCCCAACTATCTGTATATTATAATGATATAGAACATGTAACAATACATAGTATAATACTCTTCACAAGTACTCAGTACTATCTCCACATGCCACACACAAACTAGCTCAGATCTGAACAAGTCACTGGTTCAAATCTCCTCCACTGTTTTCCTGCCTCTACTGCGCAATCCAAGTTGAGAATAGATCAGATCCAAGTTCGAATTCCCTTGGCTTGTACTGCACAATCCTCATTGGCAATCTCAATCAAAGATTGTGCAAATCTCATGCACAGCTATAGTCACAACTGATAGTAGTCTCGCCCTTTCACCCACCTCTAACACTTGTCTCCACTGAACTGTCCATGCACTGAGTTAACTGATGTATTCTTTAGTTGATTTATGATTTAATAATTAGTGAATTAATTAATAATCAATTCACACCACTCATCACTAGTGTATTTGTTAATTAGACTAAATACAACTAGTTCAACTAAGTCAAACTGAACACAACTCCATCAACTCCTCAATCAACTCCACCAAA
The DNA here is from genome assembly GCA_000404065.3 of Pinus taeda. NCBI lineage: Eukaryota > Viridiplantae > Streptophyta > Pinopsida > Pinales > Pinaceae > Pinus > Pinus taeda. Next base: position 7,019 of record APFE030364139.1, on the reverse strand, counting down.
CTCAATCACATGAGTTCTAACTAAAGTCCATCATGCAATAGCTCAACTAACCCATAGGAAAAGAGTATTTCCTTCTGGCAGTTGCATGTGCCACATCCGTAGCTCGAACTGAAGTGCTGCAAGAGGATAAGGTAATGTTTATAGTCCAAATATTATTAAGAACTAATAATATTCGACTGTTCTATTTTTTTGACTAGCAGTCTAAAAATAGAGTCCGCCCATATGTCTAAAAATAGAGGTCCATCTATTTTTACCAACATGACCAATCATCCATAAATAGCATCCTGCAACTCATAGACCATGATCCATATGTCTAAAAATAGGCATAGTCTAAAAATAGACTTTACGCCAAAAATAGCCTGTGGGCCCACTTAGTGAAGGCGACTTCTTTTCACTAAGCTCCATCATCTTGTTGCATTTTCAACAAGGTTTATTGTTCCTTTGGGTTTATTATTCCCTGCTCAACCATGATTTATTATGATGTCAACCATGGTCCAACATCGAACTATGATAATGATTATCTCAATATGAAAATCAATGATGGTCAATCATGTTTATTTTAGTGTTTATAATATTTATCTTAGCGTTTATATATGTTGGGTTTATAATGTTAGTCCCTTGGGTTTAATATTATTCCTTTGGGTTCATAATCCCTTGGGGTTTTAGTATTAATCCCTCCGGTTTATAATATCAATGCATTGGGTTTATAATATTAATCATTTTCAACCATGGTCAATCATAAACAACCATTTTCAACCATGCCGAAAAAAGGATGGATATGGAAATCAACCATGGTCTAACATTGTGTTCTAAAAAAGATTGTCTCAATATGAAAATCAATCATGGTCAACCATGTTCTAGCATTGGATTGTGACAAGGATTGTCTCTATATGGAAATCAACCATGGTAAACCATGTTTATTTTAGGGTCTATAATATTATGTTAGGGTTTATATCCCTTGGGTTTATAATTGTTATCCCTTAGGTTTATTATCCCCTTGGGTTTATAATATAAATCCCTTGGGTTTATTGATTGTGGTCAACCATGTTTTATAGGATCAAACATAGTCAACCATGGTCAATCGTGGACAACCATGGTCAATCTTGGGTTTTTAGTATTAATTCCAATGGCTTCTTATTCCTTTGGGTCAAACATGGTAAATCATAGTCAACCACGGTCAAGCATGCTCAAATGATGCTTTGTGACAAAGATTGTATCCATATGAAATTCAACCATGATCCAATGTCACATTGTGACAAAGAATTGATTATTATTATGTAAAAATGAATTAATTATAATTATTATCATTATAATAATATAAGAATAACTATATTATTATAATAATATAATAATATGTTATGAGATCAGCTCACAAAAATATAGAAAAGATAGATCAACGCCTTAGAAATAAGCCTTCTCGAGGGCAACCTCCTTTACATTACATAAATGAAAAATTTATTAGGATGATTTCAAATTGACAAGGAGCTCTTTTCTATATATAGGATCTAAGGGCATTAAGTATAATCAGAGCTTTGACATAACCAATAATAATGTTAAGGGCACAATATAACATAAGGGGGTACACTAATAGTATAGGCCTAGGCTAATAACTATATTATTATATTATAATAAATAATAATATTATTATATAAATAATAATCATAAATATATAAATATATAAGAATATCGTGTTATTATTTATATAGTTATATTAATAATTATAAATAGTTAGTTTGAAAAAAATACACAATTATTAATGTGGTTGAATATAAAATTTATTGGTGTATATCAACCCATAGCGAAAAAATACTATATATATATGTTCATAAACCTATTATATATCAACCACATATATATATAATATTTATATATATATAGATATAGATAATATATATATATATATTATATTATTATATATATATATATATATATATATATATACTCCTTTTTCATGTTAATTCATAACCCCTCAGATACGATGCTTGAGTCTGTTTTCTTCTTACTTAATGGGCTAAGTCATACTCGTTGAGCTGCTTTATTTGATTATTTTTACTTTCTTCTGTAAAGGATACCCCATGTTATAATAATAATGGAATCACTTTATATTTTTGATGGGACCAACCTGGCATATTAATATCAATACAACCATTAAAGCTAAAGGGCAGGCATGTTAATGGTTCCTTTCATGCCCATTCCCATCTTGTATGTGGGATATGATATCCATGAAGAGTATCATCGTTGAGTTGCTTTATCTATTTTTTCGGGCCAATGTAAATAATATAATATTTTTTTATCTTACAACACCAGTGAGATTATTGCAAATCAATTTTAAACACCAAAATTTCAGAGATCAGAGATAAAATCTCTTTTACATTTTTCTCCAGACCAATCTAGTGTGAATACCACTTTAAAATTAATATGGCTATTAAAGCCTAATATATTAATGGTTATTTCCATAGAAATTTATTCATTATAATCTTGTATGTGCAATTTGGTATTCGTTGCCTGCACAACTGAATTAACCTTTATCTTTTCTAAGCGTTAGTCAAATATCCTTCTCTTAAATTCTCATAAAACTTTTATTTTATCAAAAAAGTGTGGCTAAACGCTTGTATATTAATGAATGTTGGGTGACTGATCATTACCTTCTGCAAGTCCAATCCACCTCATTTGCTCTGCACCACAACTCGATACTTTCCCCTAATCTACTTTCTTTGCTTCACAACACAACTCCCCCATTCCCCTATGACAGGCCGGAGATATAAACTACACATTCTTCTTCAATAACAAGAAAGCCATGGTAGCCATCAATAGTGTATCAGGCAATGACATAATCAGCCTTGTGGATGACCTAGTGATGGAATTGATGAAGGGTGTTATTAAGTAGGAGGATAACCATCAGATTCTACAAATTGACTTGAGGCATATGGAGAGCCTTCTATAAGATATTATTACCCTTTTATAATCATAATAATACATTTTAATTTTAATTTTATGAGCAGGGGCTTCAACAAAGCTTGCTACAGTAGTGCTACAGTGTTGCTACAGTAGTGCGCTCTATTGAATCTCTTCTCTCTTGGCCTTGCTAAGCCTCTTCTTCATTGTTGTTATGAACTCAAAAATATCAATAACTTTCACGCACTTTGAGACCTTCACAACGGAACTCTTGGCCTTCCACTGTCTTTGGCATCCCTTCAGCTAGTTGATGTAGTGACGAACTTTTATGCAAGAATTACTATCTCAGCAGCAAAAATTAAAGCACAAAGTACTCGGAAACGAAAAATGAAATAACACTCTTTATTGATCTCAAAATGGATTACAATAATAACAAATCTGTTCAAACCAGAGTTTGATTGTGTTCGTGTTTACCAGACTTGAGATGTCCAATGTTGGACGAGCTTTACTGGAGGCTACTTGGAAAATACACAGGCTCTGTCTGTGAACGAAGACTCAACACACACATATACCAAACACACATACCTCGACACTCTGTTACACTGAAATTTGTCACCATGACTATTTGCAGTTAGTATGGCTCCATCAACAGTCATACTATCCTCCTTGTCAAGCCTTATACCTCTGCTCTCCATGTCAAACTTCAAGAAAGAGAGAAAGTCATTAAAAAAAATGTTTATCTCTGGGTACGCAGGTTCTCTCTACCTTGCCTGCGTGTACGCATCCCAAGCTCATTGTACCTGCATACTTGTACGCTCTGTAAGTCAAGGGATGGGTGTGTACTCCTGTAAAGGTCAAAAGGC
>APFE030364132.1:58232-118257 GCA_000404065.3 Pinus taeda | reverse complement strand
GATCCACTGATTAATGGGTTGTTGTTGTATATGAGTGTTCATGCATAAACAGAGAAATAGGAGAGGAACCGGGTTAAAGCGCAAATCCCATCAAAATGGTGAGATCAAGTCAAGGAAGAATAAGTGAAGAGACGAACTATCGACAAGCCAGGGCCGTTGGATCTTATATATCAATGACTAATATTTTATCACATCGACAGAGCTCTTAGAGTGTTATCTGACCTAACCATCATCACAGAGTGATCAATGATAATTTGATGGATCTTGAGCCATCAGATCAATAATCTCGATCGACGGTCCAGACACAATCGGTGATCACATATCAGAGAGGTCAAAGGACTTGGACAGTGGAATAGTGAACGGTCGATATGCAAATAGTGACATTGCAATGATCATCAATCGGAGGTATCAGAAATGGGAGGCTGGCATCGAAACAGAGCTACAGGAAAGTGATAACAAATGGACCCAATGAGATTTATAAACACGGATGTATAAATGTTGAAGTCCAGTGCATGTATTCAGAGCGGGATTTTCATGGTTTTCCTATGTATTTCATAATATGTGTTGCCCGAGGGTTTAAGGCTTGAACGCTTAATTTAAAGATTCTAATAGTGTAAAACAACTCCTATAGTTGAACGGTTCATGATTTTAAGGCTTGAGGGCCTATATTAATGCTTCCAATAAGGCTTGTGGACCATAACCAATAGGCCTCGGGATCAATTTTTTTTTAAGGAAAAGGGATTTTGATTAACCCCAAAAATATCTTTTCATCATTCTAGTCCTGGACTGTTCAAATGATAGCCCCTATCCAACCCCTACCTAAGTATCCTAAAAGATGGTTATCAAAGTTCAATCCTGATGACAGACATCCTAGAGAAGAACATCTCCATAATTTTATGCTTGCCATAAATCTTAATGGAGTAGTAGAAGAAGATTGTGTAGTAAGATTATTCCCATATATCCTTGAAGGATCTGCAGGTTCGTGGTACTTTTCATTACCACCAACATCTATCGCTATTTGGGATATATTTGAAGAACAATTTTTGACCAAGTTTGATGATTATTGCACAACTACCACTCTAATCAATGATCTATCAAATCTTCAACCCAACCCCAATAAGAAAATTGAAGGTTTCAATTCGAGGTTTGATAAATTGTTAAATAAAATTCCAGATACCTCTAAATGTGGAGTTGATGTTAAAATTTAGTGGTATATTTATTCTCTTCCTTCTAACATTGCAATTTTTGTCGACAGGGCTAATAACGCCACTTTAGTTGATAATATGAAAGAGTCAATAGTAGTAATAACATGATTCTTTCTTTAGGGAAGAAAAATTCTCAAGAAGAGAGGAAATCTAAGAAAGTGACTTTTAAGGAAGAGCTAAAGAAGAAAACTCCAAAAGGTCATTTTTATCTTCAAGCATTACAAAAAGTTCTTAAAACTATGTCAAATGACATGGTAGATATAAGTAAAAAGGTAGACGAGTCTTTTAAAAAGCCTTTCTAGTATTTTAGGAGATCCCAAACAACAAACCCTCAACTTCCTAATGTCATATCAAATGTTGAATCTGATCAACAGGAGGATGAGGAAGAAACAACATTATCTTCCAATGAATGCCAAGAGGAAGAAGAGCTAGTCGAGGCACATGGATTACGAGATTTCATGCTCTCTATATCAGAAAATGAGGAGGAAGAAAAAGCCTTAGCTGTATAGACTAGAAGTAAAAAATCTATTGATTCACATTCTTCAAGTGCAAAATAGAGACCAGTTACTCTTGTTAATAAGGATAAAAATACAATGAAGAAGTCTCCTCCCAAATCTACTCAATCCATCCCATTGCCTTCCAATTCTTCTTCTACATCAAAAACTCTTATTGTTTCTAGTAAGGATATAGAGTATAATATCATAGAAGATATGAAGAAAGTGAAAGCCAATATTTCCATGTATGAGGTAAGTAAACTTAAGTAGCAACATAATTTTTCCTAGAAGAATTAAATTTTTTCCTTATATCTCCTTTTCCAACTACAAAAGCCTCATTAGGAAAAGGAAATCCATAAGATGATACTCCTAATAAGATTGATGCTTCAAATGCAATTTTAATCGGAGATCAATGTAATTTTCATACCCGTCCTCTCTTATTGACCTTTGAGATTTTCAATTAAAATGTTCACAATTTCTTAATAGACTCAGGTGCTTCTTCAAATATAATGCCATATTCAGTTTGTCCCAAATTGAAGATAACACCTGAAAAGTATACTATGCAATTTGTGCAATTAGATAGAACCAAAGTTAACGTTTTAGGAGACTTACATTATGTTTTGATATTATTATCTTCGAACCCAAGGGTTTGTCAGATTATAGGTATATTGATTGCTGATATTGCTGAATTTTATGGTCATAGTTTAAGTAGGGATTGATATGAGAAATTACTTGGTTATTTTGCCATAGATTGGTCACATATCTAGCTTGCTTATAATGACAAACCACAACAGATTCGAGTAGACAAAGAAAATCATATGAAAGACTCGGTTGTTGATTTATATGAAGAGAATGAGCCGATAGTATCTATGAATAACATTCTTGGCAATTATTCTTTGAAATCATTCTTTGGAAGCTTTGCAGCTCAAGAATCTCCTTTTTTAGCAAACTATGTTTCTTCTAAAATTGAAAATTAATTGCAAACAAATTTGACTCGATGTATTAATATTATAGAATTTGTTGTAAATAAAAAAGAATTTTTATCTTGGACACTTTATTTTGATGGTTCTAAATCTAGTGAAGGTGCAGGAGCTAGATGTATATTAGTAAGCCCTACTAGTGAAAAAACAATGCTAACATGTAGACTAGAATTTGAATGTACTAATAATATTGCAGAATATGAAGCATTAGTACAAGGATTGTATAAAGCGAGAAATTTTGGTGTTGAATATCTTCAAGTATTTGGTGATTCTGAAATCATTATAAAACAAGTTAGAAACAATATTGATTGTGCTTAAACTACTTTAGACATTATCAATACTTAATTGACAAACTTACCTCACATGCATTCAATATTTCTCCAATACCAAGAATACAAAACACAGGTGTTGATATTTTGACCAACGTTGCATCCAAATTAATCCCTTCTAAACATTTTAGTTGAGACATATTTTCTATAGAATTGATTTTTCACCAATCCATTCCCGATAATGTCAACAATTGGTGAGTATTCAATGATGATAGAGATATTCTAGAGATTCTTTTAACATCTGAAGAATCCTACCTTGACAAAGTTATTGATGAGGACGAACATGGTTCTCAATTGAATGAATCAAAAGACAAAAATTCTCTATCGAAACTTGTAGTTAATCTTAAGGATCTTAAAGAAAAATTAAAAAATGTCAAAAACTCCAAATTTCAAAGCTCAGCATTTAGATTTGAATTAGTTAACCTAAGATCTGATACAAAACCCCAAAATATTAACTTAGGTCTTGGTTTCTTATCTAAAGAAAAAAATGCATTAATTGATCTGTTGAGAAAATATAGAGATATATTTGCTTGGAATTATCAAATTCTGAAAACATATGATGCCTCCATCATTCAACATGTCATCCCAATGGTACCAGATGTTAAATCCATTTAGTAAAAACTTAGGAAGATACATCTGATTTTGGAAACTCATATTAAGAGTGAGCTGAATAAACTTCGAAAAGGTAAAATCCTATTTCCAGTAAGACATTCTAAATGGGTTTCCAATATTTTACTGGTGAGAAATAAAAATGGTGAGATTCACATTTGTATTGATTTCAGGAATCTAAATAAACCATATCAAAAGGATAATTTTCCTCTCCCATCAATGGAACAAGTTCTGCAATTAGTTGTTGGTTCTAAATTAATTTTCTTTTTAGATGGATTTTCAAGATACAAACAGATCCTTGTTCATCCAGAAGACCAACTAGAAACTACATTCAGAACGAATTGGGGAACATATGCATATCAAAAAATGCCTTTTGGATTAATTAATTCAGGAGCGACATTCCAGGGAACTATGGACATTTCATTCAAAGGGTTGATTAATAAAACTGTTGTGGTATATATTGATGATATTACCATATACTCAAAGAAGAGAAATAATATTTTGCATGATTTAAAGCAGATCTTTGAAAGGTGTAGAAAATATGGAATTTCTCTAAACCCCAGGAAACCATTTTTTGCTCTGAGTGAAGGTAAACTCCTTAGTTTTATTCTATCCAAAGATAGAATTTGTGTTGATCCAGAAAGAATTAAAGTCATTTATGTAATTCCATTACCTCATACCCAAAAATTGACGCAATAGTTTCTTGGCCAAAACAATTTTTTTAAAAGTTTTTTACCTTAATTTTGTCAAACTGTCCTACCATTACAAACAATACTAAAAAAAATTCAACTTTTAAATATGGTGATCATGAAAGAGCTACATTTAAACCAATCAAACAAGCTATTAATTGATGCTCCTGACTCTGTCAACCCATTTTCTAATCAATTTATATTTTACACTTTTTCCTCTGAGTTATCATATACATTGGTCTTAAAATAACTAAACAAACAAAAAGTCTAATCTCCTATAGCTTTTTTCAGCTCAAATTTTCAAGGAGCAGAATTAAATTATTGACAACTAGAAAAGAAAGGATTTGCAGTTTAAAAAGATATCAAATATTTTCTAACTTTTCTTCTAAAAACTCATGTTAAAGTTATTGTTCCTTTCTCAATAGTCAGGCAATTACTTATTCAAAAGGAGTTAGGAGAAAAGAGACCCAACTAGGTGTCTGCATTACAATAATATGACCTAGAAATCAAACCTGCTAAAATTGTAAAAGGTCAAGGTTTTTGTAGGTTAGTCACATGAATGAATCATACATCAATGGATGAAGTAACAGGTAATATTGAACAAATCAGAAAGGTACTCCCTGTTAATACTCAGTCTCAATATGTTGACTTAGTCTTTTATTTAAAAAATGGTTATGTTCCACTTGAAATGGATTTTAAGAAAAAGAGAGCCTTGAGGTTGAGATCTAACCAATATCAACTTAGCAACAATGTATTATTTAGAAAAAATTATGATTTTTCTTTACTAAGATGTTTGGAAAAAGCTAAAGCATAAAAGGTTTCACAACAAATGCATCATTGACCAGCAGGTGAACATTATAGTGGATATATAATGGCTGACAAAATTATGCATGTTAGATATTGCTGGCTAACTTTATTCAAAGACACCAACATGTATGTAAAATGTTACAAAAATTTGAAACCGCTTCAAGAATTCAAAGGAGACCTTCCATGCCCTTGAAATCAGTCAACATCAAACAACCTTTTTAGCAATATGGATTGAATATAATAAGTGAGATCATTCCTCATTCTTCCAAATAACATAAGTACATTTTGACTGCAACAAATTATTTTACAAAATGGGTAGAGGAAATACCCCTAAGGCTCGCCAATTCTGTTACTGTCATTGAATTCATTGATTAATCTACTACTGCTAGGTTTTTATCCTTCATGCTCTTATTTTTTACAATGCTTCTTATTTTCTTGGAAATGCAATGACTGAATTTGCTTTCAAGGAGGATTTGGACTTAAGCATTTTGCAAATTATTACCCTGAGGGAAATGGCTTAGCAAAAACCATTAACAAAAATCTTACAAGGATCATCAAAGGAACTATCGACCAAAATCAGAAGAACTGGCACAAATATTTAATATTTGCTTTACGGGATGATAGAATAAACCAGAAAATAGGTACCTCTCCTCTTCATTTGGTATATGGGAAAGAATATATTCTACCTCCAAATATATTTATCCCTTCATCAACCCTCATTCAATTTATTGAAGAAAAACCTTCTTCCACTTTGCAATTACGAATGTCTCAAATCCTAATGTTATAAGAAGAATGGAATAAAGATAAACTAGTCGATGCTCACCATCAACAATTGGTCAAAGCTTCATCTGATGTCAATGCAGTCAAAAATAAAAAAAATTTGAAATCAGAGAATTAGTTTTGAAATCGCATAAAGTGCATGAGGAAAGAGGAAAACATACAAAATTTCAAAAACTCTCGCTCAGTCTGTTTTAGATTTTTTAGAAGATAGGTCCATCAACCTTCATTTTGCAATATTTACAAGAGAAAAAGAAAATTCTTCTTGATAATGTACTTATACTCAAAAAATATTTTTCTTGAAGGAATGAAATTTCTTTTGTACATTATGTAAATATTTTTATAAATCATTTCCTCTTTTTATTAAAGCTACAATGCTTTTGAAAAACACATTGGAAGTTTCCCTTTATTTTTTTTGAATTGTTAAACTTATTTAAGGAATATTTTAGGAATCAAAATGTTAAGCTGGTATCTAAGTATTGAACTTGTTTTAAATCTTTTAAATAAGATAATCATTTAGTTATGAAATCTTTTGGTTTGAAACTTAAAAAAAAATAAAAATATTTGTTGTGAATTGGTTTTGAAAATTTATCATTATAAAAGTAGAAATTACTATGAAGTCTTTAACATATTTCACTTAAAGAGGTTCCAATACTAATTAAGAGTAAATGAAACCTCCCCATCCATTTATTTAAAAGCAAATTCACTGTAATTAAAAAAAATATAAAAAACAATAGTTAAGAGGTCTCATCACAAGCATGCTTACCATAATCATAGGAAACTATTGACATTATCGCGATTGGCAACCAAACCAATATAGTGGCTCTTAGTCACCAGAATTTGAGACAAGCAATTTCATTATGAGTTGGCTTGTTCAATTTTATTACAAATTGTGAATGGCATTATCATTTTCTGGCTACCAAACCGGGATAATGACTTTAAAGTAAGAAAATAATAAAAAGGAAAAAAAAAAGGATCTTCATTGCCTCTAAATATTTTTATTATAATATGGATGGGATATTAGTTAATTTTTGTTAAATGGTAACCTTGTCGAGCCTATGAACACCTACTAGAAGAAATGGCTCTACCAATGACTTACAAGTTTATTCAATACACTAACCTTCTAATAGGTTTTACTTTATCTTTTCAACATATTAGCTACTGATTTACATAAAAAAGATTTTGATCTATCTCAAACCTAGAGAATTTTTGTTATCAGATGAATTATTTCATTTCAAATTTATGTATATTGATATAGATTTCAATTATTTTTAAACTTTCTAAAGAAATTTCTTAACAATGGATAACATTTTACAGAGATTATTTCATCCAATCTGTCACCAACTGTTGTGGTAGTCAACAACCCCCCATTATATTAAGACTTACGAGAAAGAATAATGGGGATCATTTAAAATCTTTAGGATAGAATCCTTCTTTGTTTAGATGAAATGCAATAATTTTTATCTTTTACTCATTGTTTTTTGAATAAAACAAAACAATTTATGAATAAGGTCATAAAAAACTTTTAGGAATCCTTTTGCAGATTTTAAAAGATGAATTAAAAGTCAAATCATCCTGAAATTAATGAAAAGACTATAAAAGAATAGTTCTTAGTAAATAATATACATAGTATCGATGATTTAAAAGAACAACTGCAAAGTTAAATCTATGAAAAGCGGAAATGTGAACTTGCGAAATTACAATAAGTCGATAAGCCAAATACAAATGCCGATTATGAAATTGTGATAAGTCGAATTGTTGAATGTTGACCCAATATCGCATCCCATGGAGAGTCGATATCGCATTATGTCAATTAACGGATGTTGATATCGTGTTTTGTTAAATTCCAGTCTTTCGCTAATAAACATATCGTGCCTATGTACTTTTTAGAAATCACAGATCGCTGAGTTATGTAATGTCACCTGATACCACACGCTGATAAAGATTTTCTGATATAATGACAAGTGTCAATATCACTTGAAAAATATTTTATAATTTAATGACCACTCCAAGTAGTTCTATTTTTGAGTTTTTTTATTAATTGGCAATAATTTTTAGTTAATGTGAATGGATTTCCATATAACTCACATTGAATTGATATGATAATTTTCATCCTTCGAAGCTCTTACTGCTTATTTGGGTTACTTTCATTATAGCTAAATTATAATAAAGAGCAGTTAAATGACATGTCAAGAATAATCAAGGCATGGAGGAAGTTCGTAACACAACAAGAACCATTATTTCCACCTAAAGAAGTGCCTGAAATGTCTTCATTGTTTACAGATAGTACATGCACTCTGAATGTAGGTTCCGCCTCCTGGGAAGTGATATACAAACTATGCAAGGATGAAAGTCTAAGTGTGATTGTGAAAAATACTAGTATTGCTAATGATTCTCCTCCAAGTAACGACACCACATGGAATGATGTGGAAAATTCATTTCTTCATAGAATTGTTACTCACTCTAAAATCGTACCATATACAGATATTGTGAGATGGGTTATCGACCAGCTAGACATTACAGAAAAAATGTTTATAACACTGAGGAAGACATTTATTGGGTCTTTTAAAGCTTAGGATTTAAGGAAAGTGTATCATCTACCTCCACCTCAGAAGAGGTATGATACACAATTCGTCAAGAAATTCATGCAAGAAAATTTGAACCCTGTAGACCTAATGAGAGAATGGAGAAGGGATCTGAGCAAACATAAGCGAGAGGAAAAGGGTATGTATTCATTAGCCTCAATTATTGGACCTTTCTCTCATATTGTTGCTATGTTATATCACCTCTATGGTTATCCAAATAAGCAAAATTCTCTGAAGAATGGGTATGATTGATAGAAGCATTTATTGATGTCTATATCATGGATTGGAAGACTATATTATCTAATAATTTGACCACCCAAATCCTCAATTACAGAAAAAATCACAATGTTATCGCAATAAAGGCTCTTCCTTTATTTATGAGCGCCTATGTTGTAGATGCAATTTGTTTTTCTTATGATTTTCCATCTCTTGGATGGAGATGGACATACCAATTTTCTAGCCCTATTTATGTTTATATCAATATCCTTTGTAAATCGAGATACCATGCTCACTTCTAAAAAGTATGTGATGAAGTCATGCTCCATGTCCGTTAAGAAAATTCTGGCAAAAAATCCCCTAGACTTGCTGCAGAAGGTAATAAAGACCTAAAGCATGTAGGAAAGTGTTTTGGGGAATAACCATTTACCTACATTCATGTTTTCGGTAGCCTTTCCCATCCTCATGTTCTCCTCCTTTTCATCCAAGATAATTTGATGGCCAGAGAGTTCGCTTATCAAAGAGCTCATAAGGGTTTAACTAAATTACTTGAAGATGCTAAGAACTTCGCGTAGCCAAGTTTTTCTATTTCTTGTGGTACCTACACCTTAGAAAATTTCAAGCATTCTTCAATTGAGATTGACCAATTAAGAGCCTTTAATTTTCCAACCATATTAAACAAACCATATGACCCGCATGGTGTAGAAAAATATGTTATGACATAGGCTAAGCTTAAACAACTTTTTAACGAGCCTAAAAAATTTGATGATTTGTTTGAAATCATTCTGAAATATTATATGGTAGACAAATTAGCATCAGACCATCTAACCCCTAATGAATGTATTAGATTCAATCAATATTCCAGTGAAGAATAACCCATTTTCTTGAGTCCCTATTAAAGAAATTCTGACATAATTCAGAAACTTTAGATGCATTAACTTCCTCCTCAAAAGCTCCAATTGCTTCCCAAGTCTCTGAAACAACCACAATATTTGTTGAGTACACAAGAGAAATAAAAGAGTAGAACAAATTAGATGAGGTATTGGAGGAGTTTAACCACATTTTGACAATAGAAGAACTCGGGTTACATACGTGATTGGCCAAGTATATAAGACCAGAAGAGTTCCAGTAGCACGAGAGACAGAGAAGGTTTCCAAAACTTACAGGAAAACAACGGTTGTTTTTTATATTGAGGCTTCTCCAGAGGATATTATTCCCTAAAATACACCTGAGAATAATATTAATGCTAAGGATTTCTATCAATCAAATGTTGTATAATGATATGAAGATAATTCTATGCACTTCCTACTACGGAGATAGTCCTCAAAATTGAAGAAATCCCACTGTTGGATGTATTTTACAGTCCAAAGCATAAAGTAGTAATGAGCAGGTCAAGGAAGAAAACAAAGCTAGAATAGTCCCAAGCGCTAGTTACAAATGAGACTCCTTTTCAAGTTATTTAGAAAAGGAACTAAAATATCCCCGGATGGAGAATTAAGTAGATTTTCTTATTTTGCACGAGCTTATGCTAGTGTTGCAATCGACAAAGTTGAAAAAATACAATTGCTAATGTAGGAAAAGGATCAGAGAATTACTTAGTGGGAACAAACGTTCCAGACAGAAAAGAAATAAATTGAGCAACAATTGCAAAAAAAAATCTTACCAAGCTGCCAAACAAATTTGATGATTTAAGGATACAATTTGAAGCTGAAGTGAAGGACAAGGATGAACAGATATTACAGTTGCAACAAATAATAGACTAAGTAATAAATAATATCTGCAAGGAATAATAAGAACTATTAGCTAAGTCGCATGCCATTTTATATCACAAATTGGCACTAATTCATGAGTTATCAAAGACCAATGATTCTTTAGTAAATCAATTTTCTAACTTGAAGACATTTTATGAGGATATAGATGAGAAAATTTACGAGTATATAGATTGGTAAGATAATGGTGAGGGAATATCATTTGATCTTCCTCGAATTTAAGAATCACAGAAGGAAATCATATTTGGTGGCTATGATATCAAAATGAAACAGGCAAAGATGGTTATTGTTAGAGCCAGAAAACGTGCCTCAAATTTCACCAAATACATCACAGATACCTTATTGCAAGCCAATCTAATTCATGAATTCCCAAAGGAAACCTTTCCAAATGTCACATATTTGGAATGATCTTGGAAAGAAATATCTAAAAATAAGGTTCAAGACATTCAAAGTTTATCGCAAGTGAACCTTGACAGTTATTGGCCTTTTATGGTGAACCTTCATTATAGTGGCTCATGCTGAGGTGTCGCTCAAATGTAGTAATATAATCTCTTCCAGCAATTAATGATACAGTGTTTACACAACAAATGTGCATGTAGCTAATATGTCCCTCGAGCTGAAGTCAGTCACATACATATACAATTTCAGAGAGTAGATGAAGAATCAATATAAAGAAAAGTCACGAGTTCTTATTGCAACATATCACAAATTTTGTTGTTCTTTATCTTAGCTTACTTTGTTAAAGATTTTTCAAAAATTTTTATTTTAAATTAACTATTTTTTTAATATTAATAGGCTATTTAAACCCCTTTCATGCATATAGGAAGGGGTGCAGAATTTTGAGAATACAACTTTTGAACTTGCACTATTGTTCGATTCAAAGTTATCTAATTAAGAAGTTGAGCCTGAAAACTATTTTTTCATAAGCAGACTGATAACGCATTCGGTACTATTATCTTTGTGATATCATTATGTATATTTATTTTTAGATAATGAATCTATTATGTGTTATTCCTTTTTATAAATGCTTCGATAAAAATTAGTTGTTATCACTATTGATGTGCAGGATTGGATGATTTGTGATTATGTATGAGATAACGAGATCTTTTTATGTGATTGAGTTTTAATCCACAAAATTAATTAAATATTTAATTAATTTAGTTTATCATATATTTTTTCTATTCATTAAAGCATTGAATGATATATATTGTTATTTACTTTGTGAAATCTTTCTTTGAATCACATGTGGAGTCATAGTATCCTGGGAAATAACTAGAATATGTTTATTCAGCAATTTTATCATTAGTTATAAAATCATTACATCGCTTTATAATTTTTTTACTATATTAAATCTTGTGCAGGGTTTTCTTCAGGGATTATCACATCCATAATTCTTTGTATCAATGTTTTGACCCATCCACTATGTCCATCATCAAGATAGATCAAAAAGTGTGTAAGCTAGATCTCGGCATATTGAATAAATAGAGGTGTGAGATGGTGATGGAGTGAGAAAGATGGTAGCTGATATGATGATTTTAATTTAATTTAATTATTAATTTTTGGGATTTAATTAGAATTTTATTAATATTCTTGTAATATTAGTGTTTAATCTAGCTTTGTGCTATTAGTGCTTACTCTGATTTTCCTGATGGAATTAATAGATTTTATATTTTTAGATTTAGAAAATACACACACACACACACACACACACACACACACACATATATATATATATATATATATATATATATATATATATTTTGGATAATGTTAATCCATTTTAATTTTACATACAGTTGTATTAAATTATATGTTGTGATTAATAGAGACTGAGGTGGGGAGATAGAGAAGTAGGTTTAGTGATAAGTGTGAAAGGTTCACTAGGGAGAGGATATGATAGTGGAGTGTGTGGTGGAGATTGGATCTGGAGGTTAAGGTAGGAATCCAATTGTCACTTAGTTTCCATCCTTCATCACGGTTGAGGTTGTTTGGGTGTTTTCCTATTTCTATAGCTTCTCTAAATTTTCTATGGTGATAGTGATCGATTTTGGCCACTACTCTGGAGTTTTCAATACAAACATGATGATTGCTTTTACAGGAGTGTTCAGCTAGGGCTAATGTTTTTGAGTTGTTATGTTTTATGTCAGCAACATGATCTTGAATCCTAGTTGGATAGTCTGACCAATTTCGCCTAATGTAGGTTTTTCCACTTGAACAAGGAACCATGTAAACTCCTTTGTGGCATTTGGGATCAGCTGCATCTTTGATTGATTTAAGGCATTTGCTAATGGTATTCATGGGTTTAAAGCTGGTTTGAATGTTTTTTTCTTTAAAATATAGGCAATCTTGTTTGTAGTGCCTAATATGTAGGGGAGGTGAACCTTACTCACTTGATCGTCTATACGTTGTCTACTTTTGGTATTCCAAACATTTATAAAGGCTTTGATCACTTGGTATTTATTATATCCATTATTTTCGAATACATTCATAAGATGGGTTTACTCCTTCTCAAGTGATCATGATCTGAAATATGTATAACTCTGGCTACTAGAGTGTTGAGAACACCAATTTTCTGATAAGGATGGTGGTGAGAGTTGGCATGTAGGTAATGTTCTGTGTATTTTCTTACGATAGGCCTGGTGAGATATGGAACCATCTGGGTTTCTATTGATTAGGATGTCAAGAAAGGGAAGGCTTCCATTTTCTTCCAATTCCATGGTAAACTTGATGGAATTAGATTGATTGTTCAGGTGATGCAAGAACATGTTTAATTTTTCTTTCCCATAGGGCCAGATAATGAAGGTGTCATCGAAAAATATTTTCCACAGTTTAGGTTTTAATGGGGAATATTTAATGGCTCTATTTTCAAAGTCCTCCATAAAGATATTGGCAATGATGGCAGATAAAGGAGATCCCATGGCTACACCACAGGTTTGCTCATAAATTTCATCTTAAATATCTTTAAAATAGGAAAATTTTCCCTTTATAACCAGTTGTTCCATCCAATTTCAACGGAAATAGACTTTCTTTAAGCTCTTGATTAGGTGGTGTTCCCTGGTGTTGAGGCAGTCAAGTTCAAGCATTCAGCACAAACATAACTTGGTCTTTAACCAATAATAATTTTTTTGACTCAAAAGTACTCCACGTTAACTAATCATGTCATATGATTTAATGCTTCTCTTTTTAACTCTACTTCCATCACCTTGTTGGCCTTGAATAATTCAGTGTATATCAAAAACCATCTTGAACAATCAATATGAAAATACATACATCTCTCATACAAGCGTTATAAATGAAAGTTACAATATTATCAATTTCACACCTATTACGTTTTAGGTAGTATGTGTACCAAGTGTGAACCTAACTCATTAGTATTTTGATGCCTCACTTATAGTTCATAAATTATTCATGCAAATATTATGCTTCCATATCCAAAACCAAACAATACTATAAAAGCAATCTGACCAGTAGACTTCTCCAAGGTTTCTTGGTAGAAAATAGTGGTACCAAATATGCATCTCAGATTATACCCTCGTCAATTGATTTGATTAGATTTCAAACTATTATATTATCGAATTTTTTTATATTTGTCCGCAATACTCCCTCTTACCAGTACCACTTAACCATCCAATATGCTTAAAGCACCATACCAATTCAACAACGAGTTGTTGTAAAGTTTATTATTCTCTCTTACAAAACCTTTTATATGTCACTCCTTTGGTGCATGTGTTATTTTATTACTGGCATAAGATCCTTAGATCCTCATAAGCTATTTTAATGTGAAACCTTTCAGGTTTTATCAAGAATTTTTTAATAATTTGGATAGGTCATGCTCCAAATCTAGTGTACTTCTTACTAATCCTTAGGCTACATTTGAATTTCTCTACGACTATATTCAATTTTTTTTCATAAAGTTTATATATACGCCTAGATCATTTTAATCACTTTCCATATGAAATGACTTTGCAAGATCTACAATTGTTCTACTGGGGCTTCTTTTTCTTACTTTATCTTTGAAAATTTCCTATTGTAAGATGTTAGCAGAACCCCATCTATACTTGGATGGATATGCACATCAAAATTGTGAAGTTTGAGGTTATGCATTTGTACTTTTGGGTGCTAGTCCCATTGACCTATTTATGAAGCTCATGAAATTATTAATGTATGATGTATTCATGCATACAGTAAGTTGTATTTTATGGGTGCATACTCTTCACAACTCTTACCCTAGTTTTGTCTAGCTTTAATATATAATTTGTGTTTCTTATTTATTACAATTATTTAGATATTGTGTTGCTCAAAGACACTTGTAAGACCAAAGCATGAATATTTAATTTGGTATTCATGTTGCTACCACATGTTTGAATAATGACCTGCTAAGGTTTAGTTTCCTTCAACAATGCATATTTGAAGCATTTGTCTTTAACGATTCAACCAATGGTAATAACACATCTGTAATGAACTACATAATTCCATTCCAATGCACTTACTAAAATATTGAATTAAAGGACAAACATACATAGTCTCCTACCACACACAGAGACCTATCTTTCATGAGTTTAATGAATTTTCATGTGAATTTCCTGAACAGATACTCATTCCATTTCGGATATTTTTTATAAAATGTTATGAACTTCTTTCGAGTGGTTTATATGGATTTCATCTATGTTTTTAATTTCATAAGAGTTCAACATTTCTTCCCTTCAAATTTTAAGATCTTTATACACATAAACTTTATTTCATTAAGTTATGTCCTTGCTTAGATTATCTTTATTGTCATTAGTTTGTACTTTATTAAGCCATGTTATTGCTCACAAATCATACCATTCATAATATGATTTTAACATGAGTAGATTAATATCATAACCATATAACTAAATTCCAATCAAATTTTAATCCAATAACCATACTTTAAAATCACTTATTCAACTTTCATAATATATACATTATTCCTCCTATAGCTAGTTATATGTTTTACTCCTCTTATATTGATGCATTCAGTATTTGAGCCTTCTTCTTCCTTAATTATATATATTCTTATTACAAATGTAATACATGATATGAAATTGAATATATCATTACTATTGTGGGTCTAACATCCCACTTTCAATGCAATAACCATAGTTTACAACTATTACAAAATTGTTTATTCTCCCACTCTAAGTTTATGTCAATTTTAACTCATGATTTCGAGTAGTTGTTCCCTCACAAGGGAATTCATCCATAACTTAACATATTGGGAATTTTCTAAATATAACATACAAATTTACTCTTCACATCACTTAATAAGTAGGCACCATAAAAAGTAAACAATTGATGGTTGCCCATTTCTACTTATTTAAAATAGACAATTGGTTATTCAAACAACAACTAACATGTTGATTATTTCTTTGCATTACTATTTACCCCGACAATTTCAACATTGTAGTTCCATTTGTTTCAGGGTAGCCTTTCAATATTTCTTCTCCTGAAATTGCTACTAAATAAATTCGATACAAGTGCAAGGCTTGATTTCAACCTCGTTCATTTATATAGATACTCACTTAGAAAATTTAAGTAATGACTTATAAGATAATTATAGTTTACTATTTTACCTTTATTGTATCTATAAAGAATAAAATACACCACACATATTGTAAATGGACACTTTGTTTCATCATAAATCAATATTTAACTCATGTTAATTTGTGGGAATTTTAATTCATCCACACATGTAAGCATATCAATGCAACTCATTATAACCACCCAATTTAGCTTTACATGTATCTCATACGTATATTTAAGCATAAGCATGTAATCAGGCCATGGGTATCCCCTTCAAACATAATGTAAATTTGCAACTCAAGTATCCATATTCTTTTGTTGTAAGCATAAAACAAAGTAATTCATGTAAGTTGTACACACTCTTATGTGTAGTTTGTTTATACTCATAGTGACGGAAAATCTTCTAATCTTGTTTTCAATATTTGAATAAGTATGCAGACTAATCAAAAAACAATTTCATTGTCCTCATGGAAACCATGGCATATCTATCAACATGTTTTGGTGTTTTTCACACTTTAAAGTCTACCAAATAAAATATAAAATACCTGCCACTACCAATACATATCTGCCATGATTTTTTTTTTTAGTCTACACAGTTCTCCAATGTACAAAGTCATTTAGTTAGAAAATCACAACTCATCCAATTCTCTAATCTGCACTTAATTTCAAAATTATCAAAATATGTTTTTGAATTCTTTTCATACAATCTTCCTTTTCTAGATTGCCTTCACTTGTGATAAAAGTAAGTGATGAAATTTGGAAAATAGGGCATAAGTGTATAAACATTTATTCTAAAAAAACATGCTTAGTCTTCTTACCCAAATCTCTGGTCCTCAGAATGGAAGGTTACCATTGATATTGTACCATAGAAGTGTAAGCACATTTAATGTTTTGTGCACGAGATTGGTTAAGCAACAATATCTTAATGTTGGAGGCCTTTCATTCTAGCTACTAACTGTAGGATGCCTTCCCAAAAACGATCCTACATATTTAATTTTCTAGGACACATAATCCTGCTAAGCAACTTTAATAAGATAAAATAAAGGAATATAATTATTGTCGCCATTATATGAAGCTTATATTTATTCCCAATTGTTTGACCCAAAGGTTGACCTTAGTTCATCTTGAAATTTTAGTTCAAACATATTCCCTATTATTGCTTTGCTTCAAGCCGAGAAGAGAGAAATCCTGAAAAATCTAATATTTCCAAGTTCAATCCCCTTGAAGCCAACATGAAACTTTGTGAAAATCAGTTGACGACTTGTGTTCATAATTTTCCATATAAAAAAATATTTTTTCATTAAAATATAACATGTCATGTATTTTATAGTTGTGCAGTAGTTCTCGTACATCGAAATCCTGCTTTACATGGCATGCGGCTTATGTTGAGGGTAGGGAAACAAACATGAAATCTGTTGAGCTTCGCCAGTGTATGTTCGAACCATGTTGTTTATGGTAATGAAAGTTAGTGAAGGGGGTGGACGAAAGGATTGATTTAATTATTGATTAGTTGCCCACCTCTTCTCCTACAATCTTGGGTAGCTTGAACATCAGTCAAGTAGAGCCTATCCATCCCACATTGTCCTTGGTGAACTTAGTTTCTCAATCAATTAGATGCATCAGAATACCTTGCCCTCAATAAAATTGTACACTTGGATGGTGCAAGCACTACAATACAGATTACATGTAACAACACCATTGAGCATGCCATAATCAAGTGCTTGCTCTTTATTTAAAGCATCGTACCACTAGTCATTATGCACAGGGAGGAGATGACATTGAAGGGATGTAATGACTGATCCACATGAAATTTAGAACAACCCTTATCCCTGATTATTCCTATTATAGAAACAACTCTAGCTTAGTGAATATAACAAGAATGATAGATCCATGGAATGGGAATAAGGATAGTGCTTATCCACTCACTAATTTGTAAGGAATGTCACTCGAATGAGCGTTATCCTCTACACACTTTGGTGGTAATTCAATCCGCCAGTGCATGCCTTCAATTCGATTGATGAGGTAAGGAAGGAGCTATGAGTCTATGATAAACATCATCCAACTAATTATTTTTAAGACCACTCAATCAACAATTTCTCACGAACACTTCGAGTCAAGGCAAGAAGGAGAATCGAATTTGAGAATCGAAATAGTGCTAGTGGGTAAGAAAAATGCTTTCATCTCCAATCATGCATTCCCTCATCTGTGGTCATTCAACAGGGTGTTCACGACGAACTCGTTCGAGGCAGCCTATAGGAACCATCAGATTTTGATTGTATCCCTACTTCCATTCTCCTAACAGGAAAATAAGATGACATTGTTCTTTCACACAACTCAATTTCCTATAATCAGATGACTTTTTTTGTAAAGAAAGTTCTCAGAAATCTACAACAGAAATACAACGAGATAATTTATGACAGAGAAGGCGCAATTCTTAGTTATGTTGTGCAACATCTTCTTTGATAATTCATAGTGATTTTAATTCAACTGCCAAGATAAATCTTCTTTGCATATACTCACAATTTCTCCTACACTAAACGATGATAGTTCTTAGAAAGCACTTGTCTTTCTAGACATATTTCGGATATTGTCCATAGTTGGATGGGCCATGTGTTCTAACCAATTTAGTTGTCCACTTTTAAATTCTCAATTCCCACAATTTTGATATGTTGGTAGCAGAGATACACTTAATTCAACTGATTTTTAAGCCGTAAGGCATTCCTCTCTAAAATCAACTTTCCTTTAATGTTACGTGTCCATTTGTGAGCGCTTGATTTTGTTGTTAGACGATTAAAATTGTTTCATCCATAGGATTGAGACGGTTCAACTATCGGGGCTCTGTAATGTTGATCAAAGCATCGACTTCACCACAACATCAACTGCTTCCTTCCCAACACTTTCTCGAACGTATCGGTCCCAATCTTGCTCAAGTCCTCGTCTGTGTTTCACAGCAAACGCAGAGGTTTCAGATTCAATTCTCTGCGATGTCAATGCTTGCAATCCACGGCTGTTTCGAAGGACCTCTCGAAGCAGGCGGGGAATGGATTCCTAGAGCCGAATGCTGTTGAGCGCAATGTGGTTCGTCTGGGTTTAGTTGAGTTCTTCCAAGCAGCAAAGCCAGACAATACCGATTTGTTCTCCCCATGGATTTACAGAATCCACCCATCAAACAGGAATGGAGCATTCAGAGAGCTATACTTGTGTTATATCTGTGATTCAAATGTGAGCACAAACAACCCGCATACTCATCGCCGTATAGAGTGTGAAATTGTGCAATACCTTGTTCAAAAGCAAGATGAGCATGAAATATGGGATGTGGCATCGCCAATTCGGAGCTATTCAAATGTTCCAGCGTTTCCTGTTGCCCATTTTCTCAGGGCTTGCTATCTTTGCAAACGGAAATTTAACCATGGAAAGGACATCTACATGTATAGGTCTATTATAATGATCACATGATTACTTTAAACCTCTGAGAATCGATTGAATTGATTAAAATTTCCCATTCTTAAGAGTTGGTCACATTCTCTGTTTGCTGATTATTGCAGGGCTGACATGGCATTCAGTTTTTACATTGTATCCATCTGCTGAGTGTACACGGTGTACAATCTGGACCTTTGTGCTTTTCTTGGTTGAGGTGTGGTGTCCCCTTTGATATATTGCATACTCAAGCAGGAATTTCTTTGGCAATCTATGAGTCAACTCAGTAAAGGTAATTTCATTCTTATCTTGCAAATCAGGACCGTTTCATTGTGCATCCTGGAGTGTATCATAGCATCAGGCACGCTCTAAGGAAAATATCACAGGAAGAAGGTCCAGGAGCTTTATATGCAGGGCTTGTACACACTATAATTGGTATGGTTTCCTACAGTACATCTTATTACAGTACATCTTATTATTTTGTATATGAGTCAACAAAGAGAGCATATTGCAGATCATGGAAGAAGAAGTCTCTGGACCGGGTAGAATCACTCCTTATTGGAGCCTTTGGAGGTGGGTTCGATTTCTAGCTTATGCCTACTTTAAACGGAATAAAACAAACAAGTTAATTATTAATCCACATAAGATTTCCTCAGTTATTATTATGAAGTTCATTAATTTATTGTAAACCACTTAGTCCTGACTTCTTGTTTCTATATGGGCAGGGCTTACATCCAGTGCATTAAGCTTTCCACTGGAAGTAGCTCGCAAAAGACTCATGGTTGGCATGCTAAAAGGAAAGCAGCCATGGGGAAATTTAGAAAACACTGGCAAACGATTCAGAAGACTTCTGATGTTTGGCCGAAAATCCCGAAATTCTCATGCTGAAAAGATGTGGATGGCTCAAGAGAAGGACGGGTCCACGTTTGAGAAGATTGAGTCGATACCAAGAGAGGAAATGAAATTGGCAAACAAGGTAATAACTGTGACTCTAACCTTTAGTGTTTTCAGAATTAAATTAGTTGGATGTCTTTTTATGCCATTCACCTACTGCTATTTTCTAAAATTTTGTTAACTCTTCCAAAATTTGATTAACTTATATCCTATAGGTTTTAGATTGGACGAATCTAATCTGACATATGTGATTGCATTGTTCTACTCAGATCAATTATAGAAAATACAGATAAATACAAAGCTGTCAAATGCGATAATATTCATTAACCAGTGAAACTCATTAATCCAAACCTAGAATCAGATTTACTCTTGAAACCAATACCAATTAAAAGACAAAGATGAAACTTAGCTTAATAGATCTGATGTGTATATTATTCATATAGAAACTAGAAGGTAGAGGAACTGAAGAGAACATAGAAAGACACAGATACACCAAAGGATGCAATCAAATGGTTGAGAATGAACTGCAGACTGTAAAGATGCTTTTCTTGCTGCAGTATCAAAGCAAGTGTTACCACTCTAATTAATCAAAATCCATCAGATCTCAAGGAATATGATTCCCAAATCCTAATGGGCTAGGAAATTTCATAACAGAAAACTGTGGACCACAAATCCAGGATACTGAATTCAGGCTAGTCCCACCATTTTGTAATTCAACAAGATATAACAAGCGAAACATCCATTGGAAATTTTCACTAATAGCAGTTTCCACCCTCCATTTTTACAGTGCACAGTAGTAGAGGTTATATTTGTGATGATGGTTACATGGATCTACTGGTTTTGTCCCTAAAAAAGTTTTGAAAATCAAAGTAGCACCATTGTTGTTGAGTGAATTGTTGAGTGAATTGGGCTTTAGAATAGCTGCTCAGTCTATATAGTTCTAGATATAGATCTTTCTAATTACTAAATATTATGTTGTTGTTATTGTTGTTGTTCAGCATGGCAGCTTCTCATCAATTGTCTTCACATCTGTCTGGAACAAAGTCAGAGATGTAAAAGTATCATCATGACGATGGCTTTCTGTTATATTGGTCCATCCATGAATAGGAAGCCACTATGAGTTTCAATTATTTATTTGTTATAAAGTAAATTATTCCTGTTTGTACAAGGTCCAAAGGATTTAGTTAGAACCCCTGTCTGTATTGTGTATATGGAGAGTGTTTTTATTTATTTGTGGTGGAACTGTTTTTCCACCAAAAGAAGGTTTTTGCTATGATTGTTTATTAGATCTTTTACGTTGAAAATCATATGAGATCACTCTATGTTATATTCCTAGCCGATTTGCCTGCTAGTTCTTTCTTACTGCGCTTTGTTGTATTATGAGGTGATTTGCCTCTTTACCCCATTAATATTTCAGCCAGAACATTTGTCTTCTAATCTATCAAATAAATATTTTTCATTTCATCTTGTACTATTTCTTTTTTCCTTTGGGATATTAGCGCTGGCAATTTGGGTTTCTCCTCCTTGAATACAGTCAAAAGCATCTTAATATCAGAGGTATCCCTCTTCCAATAATTAGCAATCAGCCCTCATGTATGGGCAATTTGTTGTTATTTCAAAATTGATACCCTGATCATTTAGAGAGAATATGGATAATCTACTACATTTCTTTAAAATTTTAGAATCTATTATCTATTCTTGGAAATATCTCTGTTATTTCTTTATTTTGTTGAGTCTATGACTAGCCCATGAATTTTATTTTACAACTGTGTTGTCAACACAGTTCCTTGTTCCGAAAACTTCTCATGACATCTACAGGGTGTTGTAGATCTTATGGGTAATGGTGATCCCGTTTTTCATAGACAAGATCGGTTTTATTGTATGGTTACCCCATCTTTTTTATTGGAGTGTGAATATATAATGCTTAAATATATACATATCCTTCTGCATGGAACAGTATTCTGTAATATTCAGTATTTGAAATATAAGTCTAGACTCTGCATACAGGAGTTTTTTCTTGTGCATGTTTTCTGTATGGAAGATTTGTATTTTAGGCTTATTTTTTTGCATGGAACAATTTTATAGAGTTTATGCCTTAGAGAGAAGTATGTAGGGTCATTTCCTTGTTTATTTTCTGTCTTACAGAGATATCTCCTTCCAGACAAAGATTATCTCCTTGCAGCAAAATATTTCTAAGAGTAGACAGAAATGTCAATGCCCTATCCCGAGACTTTATCTGCCTTGGTCTAGGTTGTAACTTATCGGTTTCATAATTATGCTTTCCAATAATTAGGAATTCTATACAAAAGATCATTAGGAAGGTTGGAATCACATTCTCAGCACATATTGAAAGCCCTTTTGGCAATAGAAAAGTACCTGGTTTTCAGTTCTTCTACGACATAGTATCTGAAGTCCAGATGGAAAATGGGAAATGCCCATTAACAAAAAAATGATTCAAATGCCCTCAACTGTCTATAGGCATACTATTTCAACTATAGGTTTTTGAGGGTGGTGGAATTCCAATCGGTAAATTCACTGCAGCATTCAAATCTGAGGGTGGAGGAATTCCAATCAGTAAATTCACTACAGCATTCAAATCTGTTAATAGTTAAATTCCAATTCATGGGCCAGGCATTTGAAGCCCTCTTGAATGGTAAAATGCTTTTGGGGAAACTGCCTTTTTAAGCACTTTTGAGGGATTCTTCCTTTCCACTAGAGAAATATTCAGAGCCATTTTATTGACTGAATTGCTATTTTAAAATTTTTGAATTCCTGTCCTTACCATGAAAAATATTTATAGTCCTTCTAATTGCTGAGTTACCCTTTTATGTACAAAATACTTGAAGACCATCCAACGGGTAGAACTTTCTTTGGCTAGCGAAGTGTTAGAAGCCTCACTAATTTTTAGATTGTCATTGGCCACCATTAACAATTGATATCGTTGCAAAAAATGTTGTTCAAGAGGTAAAATAATTGAATCCTTATTGGAGGAGAAATACCAGTAATCGGAAAATGATTTGAGCTATTTTGTGTAGTATTGTGCAAAAGCAGATTGCCATTTAAGGCACCCTTTTGAACAAAACGGTATCTATGGTATTCACTCAATAGATGGTTAGCCAAAAATTTTCCTACTCTGCATTTTTTTAAGATGTGGTAAAGATATGCCTGATCCAAGCAGACTCTACCTGGGGTTTCAGTTTTTTTATTTGGAAATTGGGAATCTGGCTTTACAGTGAGGTTGGATTGTTATGATAAAATTCTTTGAATTTTTCTACAGAAATGGAAGTCAACAAGAGACCCTCATCTTTATTCAGTTGTTCATTTTTACTTTTATGTTCTTTTCCAAATAGTTATTTTCTATTTCTCTTTTACCTTTTTGAAATTATGTTACGGCTCTTCCAAGATTTTGGCATTCTGGACTAAAATAATCAAAATTATGCAAGGCATCTTCATTTACAAGGGAGTATGATGGTGCCTGCATTCAAATGAGATTATTGTATAGACCCATAGCACAACTGTTCCTTTTTCTTGTACAGTGGACTGATTGCAGCCTAGTGAGCATACTAGGACTCTTATATATAACAATATATGAGGTCCTATGCTTATTTTGTTTTTTTTCCTCTAGGAATTGTTCCGTTGTTTTACTGGCTTGAAATTCAACTAAATTATATTGAATAATATGATTTTGTTATTTAGGTCTATGTTGCTATTGTAAAAATTACTCCTGCTTCAAATCTGAGTCGCCTTCTGTAGTACCCAGAGTACCTCTGCTATCTGAAAAATTCCAATATTTTTAACTATTCACTAGTTATTATTTTTTATGGTAATTACTATTTATCTTTGATACTGGTATTTCATGGTGGTCTAATTCACTGCTACGTTGTTTATTCTTTTATGCTTTCTAATACTACAGTGTTTCCATTTAGTAGGAGTATTTAGATGGAAAGACAACAATGTCTACATATGAAAGAAAAGCTAGTGTTCGAGAATTCTTTGGTAAGTTGTTTTCTTATTTTCTAAATAAAGGGGGGAAATGAGGTATAAAATATGTGATCTAATGGATATTTTGTCTTGGGCAGCTATTATATATCCTTCCTTGCTGCAACTTGAAGGAGGTATAACAGAGATGGAAGATAAGAAGCAGAAACTCATTTGCAAAGAAAGATACAAGAAATGTGTTGATGAAGAAAGGAGACATCTTTCTGGGCTTGATTTGGAACGTGAAAAAGAGTGTGGAATATGTATGGAGATTTAGACCAAAGTTGTATTGCCTAACTGCAGTCATGCAATATGTTTGAATTGTTATCGGAAATGGTAGGAGCAATGAATCCTAGTAATGTATTTTATTTTTTGTAGTTTCTTATTTTTCTAATAGCATAATTCTATTTTTGAGCTTGAAAGATCATCTTACCCCTAGTTTCAGGGTTAGGCACGTTTACATGAGACAGGAGCATTGAAAGGTATGACAGATTTATAATTAATGCTGAGAGTTGTTCTTGCTGTGTTTTGCAGGCATGAAACATGCCCTTTCTGCATGGATAGCTTGAAAAGAGTGAACTCAACAGACTTGTGGATTTGTACAAGTAGTGAAGAAGTTGTTGACATGGAAACATTGAGCAGAGAGAACTTAAAAAGGCTATTTAATTACATTGATAAATTGCCAATTATGGTGCCAGAGAGCCTGTTTTATGTTGATGATTCTCATTATGATTCCTATATGTTTGAGGATCTATCTGATCACGGGGGTCCTGAGCACTACGGGAGATTTTGAGAGTACTAAGGAGAAAAATTTCAAGTGAACATTTTAATTTCTTAGTGAAGTAGAATTTAATAAGGTAAAGGTTGAGTTGAACGAACTGTTGTAAACTGTTTTTTATTTATTATGTTATCTTTTACAAAACACAGCGTAGGAAAAATAAACAGTTTTAGAAACAAGAGAAACCATCAAATGTAACTAACAGCAGTTAAGGAAAAAATGTTTTCCAACATCATTCAAAGGGCAACAGAATGTATTGTAATGGGTTTGATTTTGAAAATGGAAAATAATAGAAATATTTGAGAACACAAAAGTTTACATTTGGCATCCCATAGCAGTCCATTTACTGTCCTTCATTCTGACCTAGCCGGTCTGTCGTCTGCTACACAAACTTTTTCTACAGGAGGGCCAGGAGGGCGGCGCAGGGTGAATTTTTTTGCAGGAGGAGGAGTGCCAGGCCAGGTTTCTTGCTTTTGCTTTTGCTTTTTTTATGTTTCTAGGGTTATCTTTTTTTACTGGTTTTCTTGTTTGTGCGGAGATGCAAACCAATGGAGAACCCTACTCCCGTTAGGGTTTCATTCTCCGATGCTACAGCTTATCCAAACTGCTCACACTCTCGCCGAGCCTCTTTCCTCCCATCTCCCACTCACTTTCGCTACTGACTGCAGAACTAATTGTTTGAATGCATTTCAGAAACTAAACTCAGGAACAGTAGGTAATAGGGTGTTTACTTAAAAACTTAAGCAATCATTTAATTATTTTTGACATCATTTGATTGATATTGTAGTTGAACAGTCTCCCTCTTTTCCTTGGCCGCAGGTCCAGGGCTCAATTGGCTGCTGGAGAGTTCCAGTTTTCGTGGTGAACCGCTCAAACTTCCTCTGTACAAGGTGATGTGATTTCGACATTTATTCCTCCAAGTCACTTGTGTTGGCACACCCAGGCCCCGTTACTAAGAGATTTTTCGGGAGTTTGGCAAGGTTACCCCTGTGTCCGACCAGTAGAAGTTTAAATCGTCTCCATTCTTCAGGTGCTTGCAACATTAAGGCAAGGTTTATTGTTCTAGGTGCAATCTGCAAATTCTTGAGTTAGAAATTAGGGTATGGAATTTATCCCTTGGGGATTCGTGGGTTGTTCCCTTCATAATTTATTATGTATGTAAATTAAGTTTTCTTCTTCAGAATGCAAAAGCACATTCCACCCAAAATGGATACTGTTATTTCTTGCAGCTTTAATTGATGCCACAGGTCCGGGTTTTGGTCTTCCCGGTTGTGAAATTTTCTTGGGTCAGATGCCCTTTTTTGTAAATTATAATTCGATACTAGAAGGATAGTTCATTAACAAGGGTTTCCATCTCTAACCCTAGGATGATAAGGTTATCTGTGTGTTTATTTTCCTTAGACTCAGTTATGACTTAATGATAATAATGTGTTTTCTTAATTTATTTATGGAAAGTTTAATAGTTATCAGTCTTGCTACCGTATTTCAGTTCTGGGTTTATTAAATTTATGGCGATTGGTTTTTAATTCAACTATGCATTTCAATTGGATTATTACCTTGTTTGTTTTTGTAGACCAGAGGTAGCTTTCCGGTCAGGCTCAGGTATCACTCCTTGTCTTAATCGGTAAATTGGTTCTGTTATTTCAAATTCTAATGTTTTTGTTCCATCCGTGTTTCTCACCTTAGAACTGCTCTCTAGCTGTCCAAGAGAGTAAAACTGAGTTGAGAAACACAACCCCTTCGACCTGGTAGCATGCTGAACCTCCGTCGATTAAGTTTTTTATGAGGGTTTTCATAAAAAAAAGTAATTACAAAATGTAATACATACATCTGTTTTATACTCACCTCGGAGACCTTATTGTCATTTTACTGTCATTTGCAGAATAGGTGATAAATTAAATGGGTTTATTCTATAAGTAATTTTGAAGAATAATTGTTATTCTACTCATTTAGATTTAATTTTCAGAAATAACGTGTAGAACATATAACCACTACCAGATGAGTTTCCTTGACTGTGTGATGGAATTTTCTCTTTTACAAGCTATCCCTGTTTGGAAAACACCTGCAATTCAAAATAATTAGGAATTCTATACAAAAGATCATCAGGAAGGTTGGAATCACATTCTCCACACTGCATTATTCATTGTCTGAATAGGCTTAGGAATACAAAATACCATTGCATTGCTCTTGCACTACTTAAGGTCCTGTTTCCATTTCTCATCTGATTTCCTTCAAGAATGTTGTACAGACAGTGGAAGAGCAGGTAACAGGGTGTTTACTGAAAAACTTAAGCGGACATTTAATTATTTTTGACACCATTTGATTGATATTGTAGCTGAATGGTCTCCCTCTGTTCCTTGGCTGCAGGTCCAGGGATCAGTCTTGCCACCGTATTTCAGTTCTAGGTTTATGAAATTTATAGTGATTGGTTTCTAATTCAACTGTGTGTTTCAATTGGATTATTACCTTGTTTGTTTTTGTAGACCAGAGGTAGCTTTCCAGTCAAGCTCGGGTATCACTCCTTCTTGTCTTAATTGGTAAATTGGTTATGTTATTTCAAATTCTAATGTTTTTGTTCTATCCAGGTTTCTCGCCTTAGAACCGCTCTCTAGCTGTCCAAGAGAGTAAATCTGAGTTGAGAAACACGGCCCCTTCAACCTGGTAGCATGCTGAACCTCCATCGATTAAGGTTTTTTATGAGGGTTTTCATAAAAAATGTAATTACAAGATGTAATACAAAATGTAATACATAAATCTCTTTTATACTCACCTCGGAGACCTTATTCTCATTTTACTGTCATTTGCAGAATAGGTCCTAAATTAAATGCGTTTATTCTATAAG
Organism: Pinus taeda; assembly: GCA_000404065.3. Lineage (NCBI taxonomy): Eukaryota > Viridiplantae > Streptophyta > Pinopsida > Pinales > Pinaceae > Pinus > Pinus taeda. Next base: position 90,344 of record APFE030364132.1, on the reverse strand, counting down.
TAATTTTGAAGAATAATTGTTATTCTGCTGATTTATATTTAATTTTTAGAAATAACATGTAGAACATATAACCACTACCAGATGAGTTTCCCTGACTATGTGATGGAATTTTCTCTTTTACAAGCTATTCCTGTCTGGAAAACACCTGCAATTCACAATAATTAGGAATTCTATACGAAAGATCATCAGGAAGGTTGGAATCACATTCTCCACACTGCACTATTCATTGTCTGAATAGGCTTAGGAATACAAAATACCATTGCATTGCTCTTGCACTACTTAAGGTCCTCTTTCCATTTCTCATCCAATTTCCTTCAAGAATGTTGTATAGACAGTGTGACTCATCCACTGGTGGAGACTTCATTAAATTAGGCACTTTAAATCCGTGTTTTTGATAACTAGATATGGATAGATAAAGAAGAAAGTAGGCCATCTAGCATGAGAACTATACTGCAATAGCAATTGTCCTGCTGGCAACAATGCAGAAGCTCATCTTCTTTTTTTATGCCAATGTTTGCATTCTTAAATGGTTGATTAAAGCTAGCTCCAATTTGAATATACATGAATTGAAAATCCTAATTAATGTCTCGATTCATGGACAAAGATTTTCTGAAGACAAAGAATTATTGAGGAAAGCATTATGCGGGAAAGCATTATTGAAGTTTCTCTTTATTATAGAAATACTCGAGTCATTGTTTGTTTGATTTGGTGAATATATAGTATTTGGGTGAATCTCTAGTAAATGGGCTTCCACTTCATTTGTGGACATCTAGGTTCTATATTAGACCATGTGAAAGGAGGTAGAACACCATGTAATTCTTACTTCCCAATGTCAATAATGGACCTACAAGTCCCATCATCAAACATTTATCTTAGATTCAGAAAGAGCATGATGATATGTTGCTAATAAAACAATGTAACTGTATTTTTCTGCTTTGGTAGTGTTTTTGTCATTCTTTGAGGTAATTAAAAGACAATGAATTGTTCTTCTGTGTTTTAAATTTCTAAACTATGTTCCTGTTTGTTATTACAAGTTAGATTGCCAATTGTAGTGTTGGAAACAACCACATTGCTAACTGCCAATTGCAGTGATGGAAACAGGTACATTGCTAACTCTTGGTTTGCTCAACCTGCTTCAAAAGATCATCCATGGTGCTCCATGCCAAACCATGCTATGAGTCCCCATATCTCTGGGACTACAATAGATTGCCAGGTGTTAGATTTCATCCAATTTCACCTCTTGGTTTCTAGAAATTTCTTTGATTGACAAATGTACCTCATAAATAATTCAAAAAGTCAATTATATTGCACCATGGTCCATTGCAAAAAGCTTTAATGCTATCATTAATTCATCATTTTTGTCATATTTGGAAGCAGAAAATAGGAATCATAAAAAGTACAGAGATATTCTTGAGAGTTTTATGACTGATGGTTCATTAAATCTCTACTTCAGATAATGTATGTAGCTGAAATGCAGGATATTCTAGAGAGGTACTTCAAGGGATAAGATTTTCCTTCGCAAAATTATATTGTGAAGGAAAGAAAGTTGGCCAGTCAATACCTATAAACAATTCATGTTGGATGCTAAACTTTGAGGCAATGCTGCATGAAAATATGGAATGAATTTTGAAATAAGCTGGAAAGGGTTATGAAATCCGAGTTCCACCAACTCAGGTAAGTATTCAAGAAGGAACTCTAACCAGAGGAACATGTAGCAGATTAAACATACAAAGAACTCGACCCAAAACCTAGGCCTTGATCTTTCTCGTTATCATAACTTCAACCTTCAGTAACCATACCTAAAACACGTTTTTAGCTTGTAGATGAAGGTGAATATCAACAGAACTTGAACTACTCCCCCGAAATGTCACTGCAAAAGTTACCTATCTGCTACTACACCATTTGGCATTAACCCAGTGGAATGCTGGAGGTACCAATTCACACCTTGATATCAAACCGATAAACATGCCCATCATCAAAAGGGCAGGTAGCTCATTGGTAGAGCAGGGCCTGCATTAAATTCCTAGCAAGCCCAATTTTCACCAGAATGAGTTTGTAGATAATGTAATAGAAGCAAAGAAGACAAAGAACACTCTGCATTGAGGCCACGCTCACAAAACTACTCACATAAACCACAAAAATAGCTAACAACCACTTTAGACCACAACAATTGCAATGAGGCCAGTTCATCCCCTTACAAATTACTGGAATTCGATGCTCCATATACCTTCAAAACTAACAAAAATTATATTCCCACTCCCACTTACAGTCGCTTTAATGAAGTGAAGGAAAAATGTCGTTCTTTTTTATCAGAGGCTTTAGCTCTGCCTTTCGATCCAAACCTAAGATATATCTTTCAGAATGAGCTTTCTTTTGTAAACAAGGATTGGGAGCAAGACAAGGGTTCTGCTCCTGTTATGCCATTTATTAATTCTAATAACACCTTCCCCCAAAAATTCTTGTGTGTAGAGTCATTGGGTTTACTATGGTATTGGCTTTAACATTTTGCAATCTTTTCTTTGTTGGTCTTGATTTAGTGGTTAAGTAGTTGAGACACGGCATCAACATGTTAATGACCCAAAGTCAAATTTAGATCAGAGCCTTAAATTATAAGTTGGTTGAATTTTATGAGATTTATATGGAATATTAATTCAATAATTAATAAAAAATAGTGTGAGGCAACCTAAATCAACTTCTGTTTACATAGCGTTAGAATTTCATTTATGCTACATATTTGCATCTCATTTAGATTTTGCCCATTCCCATGTAGTGATTGTTCCTCAATTTATGCCTTATGGCGTTTCTTTTGCAACATTTGGTGCAAATGCTAGTTTACTTTAATTGTTTGCTACTTGCATTTACTTGCCGCTTCTTCATCTTTTACCTTATCTTACTATTGAGCAAGTTCTTTTACTCAGAAATATTCAATGTAATAAGGATATACAATATAAGTCTAAAAAAGACAAATAGATAATTAATTAGAAGGGAATAATAACCCTAGCTCAAAGTTATCTTTGATTTCATATATATATATATATATATATATATATATATATAATATTATATTTCTATTACTTCAACTGCTTCTCCAATAAATGATTTTAATATTCCATTTCCACCTTTATGTATTTTGGGAAGATTTGTCCTATAGGAATTATAACTAACCCTTCTTTAAACTTTGTAATTGTGTAAGACCTAAATTAGGACCTACATATATATATATTATATATATATATAATATATATTATATATATATATATATATATATATTATTTATATATATATATATTTTTTTCTATTAACTTCAACATGTTCTCCAATAAATCATTTTAATATTTCATTTCGACCTTTATGTATTCTTGAAGATTTTTCCTATAGGAATTTATAACTGAACCCTTCTTTAAAACATTGTAATTGTGTAAGACCTAAATTAGGACCTACAACTCCCTCATATCTTGCAAAAGTAGGGTGACCCTTAGGCCGCAATATTTGAAATTAGTACTTTGATACCATTTTTCACATACCTTGTGGGAACCACAACACTAACTACCTACCACACCACTAACTACCTAGTATTCTCTACCTATTCCATGATGTGGACCTTTGGGTTCTCTTTATAGACTTATTTACTACAACAGGAATAAACACTTCAACATTTCCTGTGAATACATTACAACTCGAAGGAAAGAATCAATCATAGGCATTCAACACGATGGTATTATGCATTCAAAATTTCAGTACTTTGATGACTTCATACAAGCCTTAATGGAAGTGGTAACATAAATACACCACATATAGCATTGTCATATATCATTGTAGTAATCCTACGGGTGTATTCGAAAGAATAGTGACATATATTTTATGCAATACGAGCCTCAGTAGATGCAATTCACTCCATAATGCATAATGTATAGCATAAATAACCTAAACCATAGGTTATATAAGTTCAAGCGTTAGCAGGTAATTATATATATATATATATATATATATATATATATATTATCTATATATATATTGAGAGAGACGAGAGAGATAATATCTCACGCATAATTATTCACCAACTTAAAAAATTGAGATAATACATAAGTTTAAAGATTTGAAAACATAAAAATTATTGCATAAAAACCCACAGTTTATGTTCCTTTACTTAATTTAACTTGGATTACATTTATGTGCCATAATTTTCACATGCATCCATATATAATCATTTCATAAATGCCATTAATAAAAACGAATATACTCATGCATAGTGGTCACATCCAATCGATTCAATCATATCATAGCAAGGAAAACTCAAGAAAATTCTCTCATATGCTAAATGAATTGACAACATAGAGGGTAAGGAACCAACATACAAAATATCCCATGCAAACTAGACTACCTGAGATAATTTCACTTGGAAAACTAAGAACTGCCACCCAACCTAGAATAGGCTTTCTCTAGTTTACCCCTGAGCCGAGAGTTATTGCCATGGATGAACTACCTCCTGTTGATCCCTTCAATGTGTATTTAGTACCTTCTTTCATGATATCATTCCATTTAGCAACGTCTCACTTTTAGGTGGATATTTTTATCCATTTGCCTAGGCTTTTCATTGAAATTCTCACAATTCTCTCCCTGGAGGCTTTTCCCATAAAATCTTGTCTTTCTCTCCTGCAAGGCTTTTAGGATCTTCTTAAACTTAGAATGTTTCTCTAGCTAACTTAATGGATATTTATCTCCAAATCCACTATGCTTATGTTGAATTGGATAAAAAATTCTAATCATGAAAGAATTATCCATTCTCATTCACCAATGGGATTTGGTAGGAATCTCATCTCTTCTTGTATCACTTTTCCAAGCGATTAAATGATTTTATTTATTTAATAATAAAGTATTTTCTTTTCTTGTTACTCATCATACCTAACTTTTCTTAGCTTAGATTAGCATAGATTTGCATATTCAGTTAGCGTAACATAACCATAAAAAACATACCCCATATATAACCATCATAATTCAAACCATATGTGATCTGTATACTAACACTAAAGCAAAATACAGATACTTATCCTTAGTTTCCAATACCAATTCTTACTTTCCACTTGTATCTTGCCTCTTTACATGCTCTGGATTGGTTACCTTACTAGGTGTTGAAGCCCCAAAAATCGGGTCTACAACAAGGGGAATACCCACCTAGTCCAGACCTTGGTTAGCAGCTCCTTCTCTGTTTGGTATAGTGGGTCCAACTGGGCATATGGGACCAGTTTCCCAATTTATGTGTGTGTGTGTGTGTGTGTTGAGAATTGATATTTCCTTCCTAATAATTTCTAGGTGAAACGCTTTTATTCTAAATCTAATGTAATTGTATTTTAATGAACAAAAATATCTAATTCTAAAACTAACCTAGGATTTAATCTTTCAGTTATGTGATCTAAAATAATTTCAAACGGTAATTGGTAATAAATATCATTCAACTACTATGAGAAAAGAATTCAATAAAGATAAACCATTTCGTATAAAAAGTTAGACAAAATAGTTGTGACAAATATATCACATAATAATTCACTCATATATTAAGCATAAATAAATAGCTATCACTGTACAAAAGTGCCAAATGATAACTCAAGCATTCAAGCATTCATATATAAATAACCGAACATGAATATCACCTTAACACATAAGCAAAAATAGTTAAGAGACAAAAGTACCATTTATAACTATTTCTACTCATGAGCTTCAGAAATAATGATCTATCTCTTCTTAATCCACCATCTACTAAGAGCACAAAAGTGCAACATCAATAGTATATATTAAAAATAGATATTAATAAATCCTATTCCATTCATTTATCAAAACCTCCTTGGAGGGTGCAAAAGTGCATGTTCTGAGGACATGTTTTTGACAAATTTCAAGACCCTTCTCTAAATGCATGAGAAGGGTTTAAATACTACTAGTTAAATCTAAAAATAATTTATTACAAAAATGTAGGATACGGTTTAAATGACCATCCTCATTTTAGGCAAAACTAAAGAAAAATTAAAAATAACACTGAATCTAAAACTAAAACTACGAACTAACTATCTATGTATCTATTCCTTGTACTCACAAGCGTTTAGCATTTGCTTGAGGAGAATTGGCTGGCTGACTTCCAACTTTAGCTATCCTGTGAAAATGGAATCAGCAAATGCTGGCACCATATTCTCGGTAGAGTTAATGATACATTTAAGAGTCATGCACTGGCTATGTGGTTTTACCAAGTACGTCTAATAAGAATCCCAATTCAACTTAGTTAACCTTTTGATGGATTCTACTCTTTCTTGAGCCTTGTGTCTCCAACTTGTCTATAGATGTTGTACATTTGGTAGAAATTTACATACCACTTGAGGATAACCTTGATAAATACCACTGGTTTTAGGGTTGAAGTTTTGCCTTTCACCTTTAGCACTTTTTCCTACAAATTTCCAGGCTTACAGGCGGCTGACCGATTAGATGTTTTACTTCTTGAAGGGTTTTGCCCATAATCGCGCATCGAAAACTGCCTCCGTTTCTCGATCTGGGCTTCCCTGGTGTGATTTTTGCCTCTTGCGCGCTTTTTGTTAGAGGATATAAACCTTAAATTTTGTGGAAAGATCGACTCCATGAGTTCTTGGTTTCGAGTTTTAAATTGTCTTTTTATAATATTAGCACCATCCAGTACCCATTTTACCATGTCTGTGTATGGAAGAATTTTGGGCCTCATTGATATCCGGTGCAAGAACGAACATGTTATTTCTATAAGAGACACCTTAGATGACCTGCATGAATCGGCAGTCACCGTAACCTCCATTACTCTGGGATTTTCTTCCTCGAGTAGGCTATGCATGCTTTTCCAAGTAGTAACACCGACATCTCTGTTGCAGGTGTTGTCTGTGTACAAGGGCGTCATTTCTTTATCTTCAGAACGTAGAGCTTTCCCTTCTTTCCCATAATATTCTAAATGCTACTATGTATAGTTCTCTGGTCTTCGCTCCTACAGTTTACAAATGAGGCAATATTAATGATAAGAAAAAGGTGACGGGAAAGTTTTAAATGCCGAAAACATATAAAATATATCACCTTACGTGAAATGGCTCTTCAATCAGATCAAAACCATATTTCATTAATGATTACTAACCATCTCATTAATTAACATTAACGCGCATAACTGGGCATCGGTTTATGGAAAAAAAATTGAACGACTAGCCCTGTAGATCTACAATGAGGCGATTTTTTGATTTGAATTGCAATATCGCAGATCGCAATATTGCTAATCCATTGCATGTGGCAATCACCCATCAATGTGTTTTCTACAAAATGTGATTTGCGAGATGCGCCATCGCATATTGGCAGTTTGAGGCATTTTTCCTTAAGTGATAGTTGAGGCATGCGATGCGATGAGTATCTTTTAGTGCGTGATTTTGCATCACGATTTCGTAGTCTTAGGATTCCGCTTGTAGGAAGGCATCCGTTACCTTTTTGCAATGATACGCTTTCTATTGAGAGAGTGGTTTTATTTGAACTTTTCATAAAACTTAAGTCTTTTTAGATTTTTTGGGTGTTCTCATAAGTTTCAGGTAGTATGTTTTATTCAAAAAGGGAATACAAGCATTAATTTATTTTTAAATTTTTTTTTAATAAGGGTCCCCACTTATTTAGTATTAGTAATAAAACTAAATAAGAAGGGGGGTTGTTGCTGGCCACAACAATTAGGGATTCACTTGGAAGAACCAGTTATCTCTGCTTTTCTTTTGAATTTTCTAAACTTTCAAAACATAAGCTTTTCTATAAAATCAAACTTTATTATGGAAAGATAAAGTGCATCACACTTTCAGCTGTCAATGATAGTTTGTTTCTTCTATGTTCACTTTGTGTATTTACTTCCTAGAGCTATTCATTGTATCTACATTAGTCACTACTTGGTTTATAGAGACATAAACAAAGGCTTCTCTGTAAATCAGTTTTAAATATGCTCATTTGTCGTAGGTAGAGCCTTTGCTGCCAGTAGGTGTTTATAGCCTCAACAAGGTTACCTGTTACCTAGTAATGATCTTGTATCCTACTTGGAGAAGTATACGATTTTCAAAGGGAAATCCATATCCACACTTATTACTTTTATTTTCTTTTAATACTTAAAGAACAATGCCTTGGTTTGGTAGCCAAATTATGACAGTGACACTCACTTGATTTATAACTTTGCTGAACAAGCTGGCTCGTGATGAGACCCCTTGTCTTTTGATTGCAACAATCTCGAGTCATTGCCCTGTTTTGGTATGCAGTTTTGGTAAAGTCAACAAGCTATAATATCTATGATCATGATAAGTTGGCTTGTGATGAGACATCTTATTATTTAAGTCAAAGAGTATCGCTAGATTATTCCTTGAAGCTCATAATTCCATAAGTGGGGAGGATGTCATTGTTTCCTATTGAAGCCTCGAAAATTGGTGCAACAACATGGGGGAGACCGCCCGGTCCGGACCTTGGTTAGTAGCTCCTTTTCCGTTTGAAATGGTGGTTCCGACTGGTTCAACTAGGTCCAGTTACCTTCTCTCAATCTCTAATGGCTTCAAAATATGACTTTCAGTCACCAATGGAAAAGAGACATCAGATCTTCCTTCTAGCTGATCAAGCAAGAAAGTGATCCTTAAGATGATTTAGGGCTCAGCCAATCCACTACTGAAGTTTGCCTCTTTGGGAAGAGAACTTAAAAGGATGTAGAATATTACCTTTAAATGCAAACTTTTTTTAAGATGCAAGCAAAAAGAAACTATCTTAATCATTTCTGAATTAGGCAGATATATATCTAACCTAACCAAGAGCAGGTATTTAAAATATTGAGATTTAAAAGTCTTGTTTATAATGAATATCAAGTTAATGAAATAGCTCAATTAACCGACATTATGGATACCAAACACATCCTATTAAGACCTTTTAACTGAAATAATCAATCCACAAGACTCAAGAAGAAGTTCGCAAAGTGATATTGATCAGTTAATCAGTAACTTGAATTCTTAGACAATAATATGTGGAATAAGTTCACAACATATCACTATTTATTAATCCAACACTAAAAGACAGATTTATGAATAAATAGTTACTCAGAAATCAGAATTCAACCCATAAGAGTAGAGATACATAACAACATAAAATAGAAGCAAATTACCCATACCGAAAAAAGTGAACAAATATGTAAGTAAATTGACACCATTCTGTTATCATAAAATGAAACTAGCATTTAACATAATAGTATTTGAAATACCAATTTATTAAATCCATTTCTCCAGCTCCGGTCTCTAATAGTCTTTTAGAATTCCTGGGCTTTTGCTTTCAAAAGCAGAGCTACAATAGTGCAAACTCTATTCATTATACATAACTCAGGATGTAAAGGAAAAACCTCAATAAGCTCTAGATCTGAGATTCCACTCCTCCCACCTACAACTCTAAATCCCTATTACAAAAGTGCTTTTAGAAGTCCAAAATTGCAGAGGAGAGGAGCCCATATTACATTATGCAATCTGTTATTTATAACATTTGCAAAGGAATTCGTGAGATGAAAGTTTGCTCGAGAGAAATCTGTCCGATCCAATTTTATTTACTCAAGATTCCAATCTTTAATTGCTGGAGACATTGATTGAGATCTTTTCTCCATATCTCTTCTACTGTTTTCCTGCAAGAAGAAATCAAAATAAATTAAAATGCAACAATAAAATCAGAATGGCAGTGCTGGCATTTAAAAAAAATCTAATCAAATTCTATTTAAATAAATCATTGAAAATAAAATATAAACTCTCCATTGATGCCTGGGATGGTTTAATTGGCCAAAGATATTATTAATGAGCGAATCTGCAATTTAGAAGAGGCTTGGACAAATGAAAACGTATAAAATAACTCAAAGAATTGATTTTGTTTTTAGAAATTCGGAGCTTGATCTTCTGCATGATTTTTTATCCAATTAATGACCATATCTATTAGTGAAATCTCCTCAAAAATGCTCTCCTTGATTTTATCTTTCCAATTAACTGTCTTGGGCTTCATTTGGCCAAGTAAAACTCAATCTATGGGCTTCCAAAGTTGATGAGTCAAAACTGGCGCAATTCTGGAATTTCTGTTGCTAGGCTAAAAATCAAATTTTATTTTAATTAAGAATCTAATGCTAAAATAGACTCTAATTACCTAATAATTACTTCTAATTTATTTGTTAATTATAAACTAAACTAATTAATTAATAACTATGTTTAATTAATATCTAACTAACTAAAAATATTATTATTCAATAAACTTATTAATATAAATAATATTTAAATTTAATTTAATTAAATTAATTAAATATATTATATTAATTACATTAAGTATAAATATATTAAAATATTAATTACTACCACTCATTCTACCTTTACGGATTTCCATTTGGTTTCACTCATTTCATCATTACGTATGAGTGTTGAATAAAACAAAACTTACATGAAACCTAGCGTAATGCTCCTTTGGTTAATGCCATGTTGGCTTATTGGGCCATCACATATCGGTGATCGGGGAAGGAGGCCATTGGTGTTTTAAGAAAATGCATTGTTTGAAACCTGCGATGCGATCCTGCAATCCGACAAAATCTTTTTATTTTATATATATTAATTTTTTTGTTTTGATTATATTAAAATAATTTAATAAATATTATATTATTAATATTCATTAATTATATTAACATTTACCATGTATGTAAGTAGATATTTCAAAATGCATGAGGAATAAACTAAAAGCTAATTAAGCCAAAGTTAAAACCTTTCTCACATCGCCCTCATCGCATGTTTCTTTTATGGTTCAAGTGTTGGTTTATGCGATAAAAAATATGTGAGAAATATGTTTTGCGATATGAGATTTCATCGCATCGTATGAAGGGTTAAGTCAGGTTGTAACAATTGAGGACCCCGATGCGATGGAGCGATCACGATGTAATTTTTTTTTGTTTTTTATTTGTATATATATATTTTATATATTAAATTTTATTTTAATTAAATTAATCATATTAATTTAATTAATTCAAAATTTAATATTAAATATTAATTTTTTATTTTTGTTTTATTTTAATGAAATTAGTTATGAAATTTTCTAAACTACAGCCAGTCTGAAAATAAATAAAAATAATATTTTTAACCCAGACTGGATAAATGATGGGACTTCAAAGGAGTACCATTTTCAAACCAATTGACCAAATAAGGCGAAACAAGCGTCAATGGGAAGCTTATAAAAAATCAGTTCTAACAAAGCAATCAAAACAAGAATCCAAAGAAAATGAAAGATTAACAATCACATAGGACAATCAAATAAAATAAAAATATTAAAAGGTGCTTAGCCAAAAAAATTTATAGAAAGGGTCCCCATTATTTGAAGTGAATACATCAATAATGGAGGGTTGTGTTTTTACCACAACAATGGCGACACACGGGAGAAGAACCAGTTATCTCTATTTGATATGAATAAGATTCTCCTAAAATTAAAGTAAAAATAATTAAAGAAAAGAGAATTATGCTTGACATGTTTGACTAGGTTAATTAGTTTGAATAAAAACAAGAATCATCTAACTGTAATTTTTCTTAAAATTTCTCATAAATCAAAATATTTCAAAACTCTATATCAGTCTTTAATTAGTTGTAGAGATAAAGCAGGGGTCACTTTGCAACTTAGCTTTTAAAAGATACTTATTTGTCACAGGTAGGGCCACTACTGCCAACAAACATTTATAGTCTCGACAGGGTTACCTTTTAATCATCAATGGTTTAGAATCCCATCTCTTCAAGAATTATTGACCTAGTGTTGTGGCCACCAACAACCCCCCTCCCTATATAGTGTTATTGCTAATACTAAATAAGTGGGGACCCTTAGTCAAAAATTAAAGAAATCAATTAATGCTTATATTTCCTTTTGGATAAAGCTTACCATCATGAACTTAGGAAAATACCTTTGAAAAATCTTAAAAGCTTAAGTTTCATGATGAAGAAAGTAAACTCACTCCTTAAGAAATATCGCATCGCACAAAAAATGATAGGATGCATTCTTATGAGTTAAAATTTTAAAAAATTCGAGATTGCGACGCCAAACTACATCGCATCGCATGCATAAATGAGCACTCATGTTGGAAAACCTCAAAATCACCGATATGCGATATCACATATCACATATTGAAAAACTCATAAAATACACATAATGATTAAACGATCTTGCGATCTTGCGATCGTGTGATATTGCGATCTTGCGATGCAGCGATAATGCGATAATGCGATGCAGCGATATTGTGACAATACGATGCTGTGATCTGTGATACTGCGATGCAAATCACAAAATCATTCCATCGCAGATTTTCCTGGCTCAATATTCAAGAAAAAGCTTTTTCCATAAAACAAGAACTGGTCACGCGCTTTAATGTTAACTAATGAGTTATATGCCAGTTGTTAACAAAATATGATTTTGTGTTTATCAAGGAGATAGTTCACGTGAGGTGGCATGTTTTTGCATATCTTTGGCATTTAAAGCTTTACTGTAATTATTTTTATCATTACTTTCATCTCATTTGTAAATTGCAGGAACGAAGAACAAAAGGTTATACAAGACAGTATGCAGGATACTATGAGGAAGAAAGGCAGGAGTCCAATTTCCATTTGGGAAGGCACACCTGATCTACTGAAGAAAGAGAATCCTAAGTTAATGGGATTTGCGGTTACTACAGGCCTATCAAGATCATCTGAAACATCAGTTACAGAGTTAGCTCATTCATTCCTGCACTGGATAGCAGCAAGGCCCCAAATTTTCACATACACGGACAGTGTTGATGACGTAAATGAACAATTTAAGACTCAGGTCAAGAGCTTACGGAATCATTATCTTCACAAAGTTTGAGCTTTATATCTCCCAAAAGGCGCAAAAGGCGAAAAATGTGTCAAGGAAACCCAAATCAAGAAACAAAGGCAATTTCTAATGCGCAATTAGCACCCAGCACTAATCGCGCATCGCTGAGAAAATTGCTCGAAAAGGAAAGATTCCAATTGCTCAGTTACCTGCAAACCCCAAAAAATTGCAAGAGGCGACGCTAGAAACAGAAAGCTAAAGAAAAGGCAGAAGCAATTTCAGGGTTAATCAAGCTAAATTGGGAATAATACTGGGCATATGGTAAAGTCATATAGTTAGCGGATGATTCCCAAATACATCATCAATTCTGTTGAAAAGCTGGTGCCAGATCTTGCTAATTCCATTCTCTCAGCACAATTGTAAGCTGAAATTGGTCAACCGACTCTTCTCAGGCAATGCTCAATGCTTGCGATAATAAGGAGCAAATACAGAAATAGTTAGATGTTAGATTTAATTTTAGAAACAATTTACTTCATTTTTGCTTAGAAAAAGGACGGTCATTTAAACGGCATCCTGAATTTTTGTAATAAGTTATTTTTAGTTTTAGTTATTAGTATTTAAACCCTTCTCATGCATTTAGAGAAGGGTCCAGAAATTTGTCAAAAACTTGTCCTCAGAACATGCACTTTTGCACCCTCCGAGGAGGTTTTGATGAATGAATGGAACAAGATTTTTTTAATGTTTGCATTTAATATCTGCTACTGAAGTTGCACTTTTGTACTCTTAGTGGACTCATGAGTAGGACTCGTTATAAATTGTACTTTATCTCTTAACCATTTCTGCTTATGTGTTAAAAGTGATATTTAGTTTTAGTTGTTTATATATTAATGCGTGAATGCCTGAGTTATCATTTGGCACTTTTGTATGGTGATAGCTATTTATTTATGCTTAATGTATGAATAGCTCATTATGCGATATGTTTTTCACAATTGTTTCGTCTAACTTTTTATGCGAAGTGGTTCATCTTTATTGAATTCTTTTCTCATAATAGCTGAATGATCTTTATTACCAGTTGTTATTTGAAATCTTTTTAGATCGCATAATACAAGAATCACACCTCGGGTTAGTATAAACTTAGATGTTTTTGTTTATTAGAATACAATAGGATAGCATTAGATTAAAATTAGAATTAGAATATCTTAATTAGTAACTATTAGATCAAAAACATCAAATTCTACACACACACACTCATAAATTGGGAAACTAGTCCCATATCCCTAGTCGGACCCGCTATACAAAACGGATGAGGAACTGCCAACCAAGGTCCGGACCGGGCGTGTATCCCCCTTGTTGTAGACCTGATTTTCGGGGCTTCAATATATTTGGCGCTAGAAGGAGGGTCTGAATTATGAATGGCAAGTAAATCTAAATCTAAATACCATTCTCAGAGTAAATCGCCCTCACCATGTCCCCCGACTTCTCCATTACACTTAAACCCGGAGTTGGAAGTCTTTGGATCATCAACCACTGCTACAAACCCTGACATTTCAAAAAAATCTACTATCGAACCTCATGAAGTCGAATCTCTGATTCACAAACTTCAGCGATTTTCTATTTCTCCTCAAAGATCTGATAAATCTCAAGGTAGCGTGACTTCGCAATATAACCTTGCTCATCCCCTGACCAGACTAAAGAGTGAAAAGTTTGGCATTCAACCAACCGAATTACCTCTACCAAAAATGAAAAGAGCAAGGAAATCACCTAAAGAGTCTGATAGTGAGACTCTTTCATCATCATCATCCATCTCAACCTCTTCACCGCGAAGTCAACCATCCACTCCACTTTAGATCATCGTTCATCCACCCACTAGAACCCTCACAACTCCTCCTAAATCATCTGCAATCATAATACGCTCATCTTCCCAACCACAGGGATCATCTTCTGCACTTTCCTCTGTTAGTAGATCAGCAATGGCCCAAACTCCATGGAACAACCCTGGGGCAGTCTTAATGCCTACACCCTTGAGTCAAATACCAGCCCATCCTGAGAAATGGCTGCCTAAGTTTAACCCTGAGATAGGCATGCTAGCAGAAGAGCATATAAACAATTTTATGCTATCCATTAATCTCAATGGGGTGACGAATGAAGATGTTGTTGTTCGACCTTTTTCCTTATACTCTGCAAGGAACAACCGGATCATGGTATGTCTCATTACCCTTTAGATCTATCACTAGTTGGGACATCTTCCAAGAACAATTCCTGACCAAGTTTGGTTATGACAGTTGTACGGAAACGCTAATCAATGACCTATCCAACCTTAGGGCTGAATCAAAGGAACCTATCAAAGATTTCAATTTACGGTTCAATAAAATCTTAAACAAAATTCCTACTACTTCTCAGCCTAGCGAAGAAGTGCGAAGTGAATGGTATATAACTGCTTTACCATCAAACATAGAAATCTTCGTGGACAAGGCTAATAATACAACCTTATCCAAAAATATGAAAGAAGTAATAGCAGTAGAGAAACGTCTAATAGACCTAGAAAAGAAATCCATGATAGAGGAATATAAATCCAAGAAATTCACCTTCAAAGAAGAATCCAAGAAGAAACAAGCAAAAGATCCATTCGATTTGGAAGGATTACAAAATGTTTTGAAGACCATGTCCAATGAAATGGTCGACATCAAGAAGCAAGTAGCAGAAACTTCTTCAAAAAATCCCTAAAAACCTTTAAAAGAAGCCCTTCAACGGTTCAAAGCCTCCCAATGCTATTTCAAGTGCTGAATCTGAAGAAGATGAAGAGGAAATCGCCACTGAAGGGCAAACCGATGAAGAAGAAGTTGTAGAGTTACAAGGAATGTGGGATTTCATCCTCCCACAAGAAGAAGATCAAGAAGCATTCCCGGTTACTACACGAAGTATAAATCAGCTCGATCCTCCCCAAACTATCCCTAAGCCAAAGAGCGCAAGATCTGCAACAAACGATAAAGTCACAACAAAGAAAACGATATCTAAAGCGACTCAAACCAGCCCAGTCCAAACAGATTCATCAACTCCATCTAAAATGCTGATCATTTCGGATGAAATGGAGTACAATATTATAGAAGACATGAAAAAGACTAGGGCCAATATCACTCTTTATGAATTGAGCAAGTTAAAGCATCAACAAAGGATAATGTTGAAAGAACTACATGCTGTGCCAGTTGCACCTTTGCCCGCCGCTGTAATTTCTCAAGCCTCCCATAACATGGGAATACCTCCAACTGATGCGACCAACAAGATTGATCCCACTGACATCGCTTTAATTGGAGGAAGATTGAGATCTCATACTCCCCCGTTTCTCCTTATAAAATTTTCAATAAGAATGTACATAATTGCTTAGTGGATTCTGGTGCTTCATCGAATATTTTACCAAAGTCCATATGTACCAAATTAAATGTTCAATCACAAAAGTCCACTATGAACATAGTTCATCTAGATCGATCGCAAGTCGAAGTGATTGGCGAAATAAATCAAGTAACCATAAGGTTGTCATCCAACCCAAAGGTATGTCAAGTTATTGACATTTTAGTTGCTGATATTCCATAATTTTATGGCTTAATTCTTAGCAGGGATTGGTCAAAAAACTTCATGGATACTTCATAACTGACTGGTCACACATGTGGCTGCCCTACAATGGTAAACCAAATCAAATAAAAGTTGAATGAGAACTACATCAGAAATACATAGTAACGGAACTAGAGGGGGAAAATGAACCAATAGCATATAACAATAGCATTATTGACAATTTCTCAGTAGATTCTTTCCTCGGCAATTTTAATGCTCATACGTCACCTTACTTAGAACATTATGTTTTATCCCAAGTCAAAAAATTTTCTCAAACAGATAGTTCAAAATGTATCAATTTTTTAGATAGTCCTGTAAATAAATCTTTGTTTTGGAAATTATTTTTTAATGGTTCTAAATCTAACGAAGGAGCAAGAGTAGGATGCGTGCTAATTAGTCCAGAAGGAGATAAAATTATGTTAACATGCAGACTCGAATTTGATTGCACCAACAATACAACAGAATATGAGGCTTTAGTCCAAGAGTTGTGCAAAGCAATTGGGTTAGACGTCAAGTACCTCCAAGTTTTCGGAGACTCTAAAATTGTAGCCAGACAGGTACATAATACTATACACTGCTTATTAGGTCATTTAAAACATTATCAATCTTTAGTGCAAGATCTGACTGAGAATTTTATAACATTTAATATTTCATGAATTCCCAGACTCTAGAATGCAAGTGCAAACCTTTTAGCTAAAGTAGCTTCTAAGCTTATTCCTTCAGAAGATTTTAGTCTAGATAGATTCTCAATAGAATTAATCTATAGACCTTCTATTCCTGATAACATTACAGATTGGAGAATATTCAACGACAATTTTGATATCGTGAATTTCCTCACATCTGAAGGATCCTACAATTAAATAATTGACGAAGACCAACATGATTGACAATTGCAACAAGATAGCACTAACAATGCTATACCTAAGTCGGTGGTCAAGTTAGAAGACTTGTACGATTTGAAAGATTGGTTTAAAAGTACTACCAATTCAAAACTCCAAAGTTAAACTTTGAATTATGAATTAGTAAACCTAGGAACTAATTCCAAACAACAAAACATTAATCTAGGCCTCGCTGTAGTCCCTGAAGAAAAATCAACGTATATTCGTCTTTTGAGACAATATAAAAACGTTTTTGCTTCGAACTATGATGAACTCAAAACATACAACACTTCCATCATCCAACATACTATTCCAATGAACGATAATGAAAAACATGTCCAACAAAAGTTGAGAAAGATCCATCCCAATTTAGAAAACCAGATAAAGATTGAACTCAATAAGTTATTGAAAGCCAAAATAATATTTCCCGTCAGACATTCTAAATGGATCTCCAATATGGTACCTGTTAGAAAGAAAAATAGAGATATTGGAGTTTGCATTGACTTTAGAAACCTTAATAAGGCCTGCCAAAAAGATAATTTTCCTTTACCACCTATGGAACAAATATTGCAGGCAGTGGCGGGCTCAGAATTAACTTCCTTCTTGGATGGATTTTCAGGATACAATCAAGTGTTGGTACATCCTGATGATCAATTAAAAACCACATTCAGAAGTAAATGGGGCACATATGCATATCGAAAGATGCCATTTGGTTTGATTAATGCTGGTGCCACATTTCAGAGAGCCATGGAGATCGCATTCAAGGGTTTAGTCAATAAATCTGTAGTAATTTATTTGGATGATATAACCGTGTATTCCAAGAAACGAAGCAACCATCTTAGAAATTTAAAAAAAATCTTCCAACGTTGTTTAAGGTATGGAATTTCACTTAACCTGAAAAAATCCTTTTTCACATTAAGCGAAGGGAAACTTCTAAGATTTATAGTGTCGAAATCTGGAATTCACATCAATTCTGACAGAATCAAAGAGATTTTTGAAATATCCCTACCTCACAACAAAAAAGCCATGTAATCTTTCCTTGGTCAGATCAGCTTTGTAAAGAGATTTGTTCCATATTTTTCAAGAATCGTGTCTCCTTTACAAGCCATGATTAAAAAGAACTCAAATTTTAAATGGGGCCAAGATGAAAACAAAGCATTCAACCTAATTAAACAGGTTATTATTAATACTCCATCTTTAGCGACTTCAAATTTTTCAGAGCCTTTTGTTTTATATACATTTGCCTCAGATAGGTCATATGCTGCGATACTCACTCAAGCAAATCAAGAAAAGGCAGAAGCCCCAATTGATTTTTTCAGTTCAAATTTACAGGGTGCTCAATTAAATTATTCAGATGTGGAGAAATAGGCTTATGCTATTTTCAAAGCAATCAATTATTGCAGACTTTTTCTACTCAAAACCCATACTAAAATTATAGTACCGTTTCCAGCGGTAAGGAATCTTCTAGTACAGAGGATGTGGGTGAGAAAAGGGCCAATTGGGTTACTTCCTTACAAGAATATGACATAGAAATCAAATCAGCAAACATTGTAAAAGGTCAAGGCTTTTGTAAAATGTTGGCTGGAGCGTCGCGAATTTCTAAAATTCCATCTGCAAAGGTACAAATGTGCGAGGTAAGCCTAAACAATGTTGAGTCATTATACGTCGATATCATTTATTATCTTAAGAATGGATATGCTCCTTCACACCTCGATCATACTAAGAAAACAGCTCTAAGGTTGAAAGCCAAACAATATTAGCTCATAAATGATATTCTTTTTAGAATAAATTATGATTCTATTCTCCTTAGATGTCTTGAGAAATCTGAAGCTAAAAAAGTTTTGCAGGAACTCCACGATGGGCTAGTAGGCGGACACTATGCTGGAGATGCTACTGCACATAAAATCTTCCACGCAGGCTATTACTGGTCCACATTATTCAAAGACTCACACAGTTATGTGAGGAAATGTCAAGTTTGCCAAACTACTATTGGGAGACAAAAGAAACCATCCTTGCCACTACATCCAGTTAACATTGAGCAACCTTTCAGTCAGTGGGGATTGGACATAATAGTTGAGATCTTTCATCACTCTTCTAAGCAACATAGATATATCCTTACAGCAACAGATTATTTTACCAAGTGGGTAGAAGCAATTCCACTCAAGACGGCTAATGCTGAAAATATCATTGAGTTCATAGATTGATTTATAATACCTAGGTTTGGATTGCCTTCTGCTTTAATGTTTGATAATGCATCATACTTTTCTGGAAATGCAATGACTGAATTTGCACTAAAAAGAGGATTCAAACTTAAATATTCGGCCAATTACTACCCACAGTGCAATGGGTTAGCTGAGTCTACAAATAAAAGAATAATCAAGATTATCAAAAGAACAGTTGAACAAAATCATAAAAATTGGCAAAAGTCTTTAATATATTCTTTGTGGGCAGACCGAATAACGCAAAAAGCTTCCATCGGCACTTCTCCCTTTAATTTAGTTTATGGGAAAGAAGTGGTTGTTCCGACTCATTTAACAATTCCCTCTTTCTCTTTAGTTCAATACATTGATGAAGTACCAACTTCCTCCTTACAACTAAGACAAATGGAAATAATCAAATTAAAAGAACAACAAGAACAGGCTAAGAAAACCCATTCTCATCATCAAGCACTAGTAAAATCCTCTTTTGATTCAAACATAATGACCAGAAAAGATTTTCAGATGGGAGATTTAGTTTTAAAATGGGACAAGGCTCATGAAGAGAAAAGGAAACATACAAAATTTCAAAGAATGTGGCTTGGTCCTTTTCAAATTATAAAAGTCATAAGTCCATCAACATTTATGTTACAGGATTTAGTAGGTAAAAGAGACTCTTTGCCTGTTAACGAACAAATTCTCAAGAAATATTTTCCAAAGAAGATTATTCTTCTATTTTGTAGAGTAATTGTTTTTCTTTTCATAATAAAACTAGTTGTAAATGGTTACATTAGGAATTTACAAATAAGATACCAATTCTCTTTCAGATTTTGATTTTTCGCTTGTATAAATAGAAAATCTTTTGGAAAATTGATCTTTATTATTGAAAGATATAGTTAAAGACTCTAACCTAGATAGGATACTAGTTTCAACTTCATAATGTTTGATGAAAACAACCTTTAGTGAAGAAATTGTTTTGTATCAGTGCAATGAAAGGTATCAATAACAAAATAAAGATTCTCTATAGAAAAGTTATTTCCAAAAACTCTACTATTATCGTCTAGAGCTATCTTAAGGAAACAATGACTTCCTCCCTGCTAAGGAAATCACAACTTTCAGAGGAAAAATACAAGGATACACTTCATCTTGAAGAATGAGAGGTCTCATCAAGAGCCGACTTATCATAATCACAGATATTATAACTTACTGACTTTGCCAAATACTGTACACCACAACAGGGCAATGACTCAAGATTGTTGCAATCAAAAGTCAAAGGGGTCTCATCACGAGCCAACTTGTTCAGCAAAGTTATAAATCAAGTGAATGATTGTGTCATAAATTGGTTATCAAACCAAGACATTGTTCTTTAAGAGTAAAAAGAAAATCAAAGCAATAAGTGTGGATGTGGATTCTTCTTTGAGAGTTGTAGGTTACTTTAAGTAGGATACAGGATCACTACTGGGTAACAGGTAACCCTGTCGAGGCTATAAACTCATGTTGGAAGCAGAGTCTCTACCTACGACAAATGAGCATATTTAAAACTGGTTTACAGAGAAGACTTTGTTTTATCCTTACTGACCAAGTAATGACTGATGTAAATACAAGGACTAGCTTGAGGGAGCAAATAATCAAAGTTGAAAATAGTTGAAACAAAATGTCATTGACAGGTTAGAGCATAATGTACTTTATCTTTCCATAATAAAGTTTAACTTTCTGAAAAAAAATTATTTTGGAAGTTTAGAAAATTCAATAGAAAACAAAGATAACTAGTTCTTCCAAGTGAATCACCAATTATTGTGGCCACCAACAAACCCCCTCCTTATACAGTGTTATTGCTAATACTAAATAAATGGGGACCCTTTGTCAAAAATTTAAAAAATCAATTAATGCTTATATTTCCTTTTGGATAAAGCTTACCATCATGAACTTAGGAAAACACCTTTGAAAAATCTAAAAAGCTTAAGTTTCATGATGAAGAAAGTAAAGTCACTCAAGAAATATTGCACCACGCAAGGAATGATAGCATGCCTTCTTATGATCTTAAATTCTAAAAAATGCGAGATTGCGACGCAAAACTCCATCACGTCGCATGCATCAATGAGCAATCACGTTCAAAAACCTCAAAATCGCCGATATGCGATATTGCATATATCATATCACAAAAACTCATAAAATACACATAACGATTAAAGGATCTTGCTATTTGCGATCGTGTGATACTGCGATCTTGTGATCTTGTGATGCAGCGATATTGTGATAATACGATGTTGCGATCTGCGATACTGCGATGGAAATCGTAGAATCATTACATCGCATATTTTCCTGCCTCAATATTCAAGAAAAACTTTTTCCATAAAACAAGAATTGGTCACGCGCTTTAATGTTAATTAATGAGTTATATGCCATTTGTTAATAAAATATGGTTTTGTGTTTATCAAGGAGCCAGTTCACGTAAGGTGGTGGGTTTTTGCATATCTTTGGAATTTAAAGCTTTCTTGTCATTATTTTTATCATTACTTTTACCTCATTTGTAAACTGCAGGAACGAAGAACAAAAGGTTATACAAGATAGTATGCAAGATACTATGAGGAAGAAAGGCAGGAGTCCAATTTCCATCTGGTAAGGCACACCTGATCTACCTAAGGAAGAGAATCCTAAGGTAATGGGATTTACGGTTACTACAGGCCCATCAAGGTCATCTGAAACATCAGTTACAGAGTTAGCTCATTCATTCTTGCACCGGATAGCAGTAAGGCCCCAAATTCTCACATACATGGACAGTGTTGATGACAAAAATGAACAGTTTAAGACTCAGGTCAAGAGCTTACGGAATCATTATCTTCACAAAGTTTGAGCTTTATATCTCCCAAAAGGCGCAAAAGGCGAAAAATGCGTCAGCGAAGCCCGAATCAGGAAAGAGAGGCAGTTTCTAATGCGTTATTAGCGCCTAGCACTAATCGCGCATCGTTGAGAAAATTGCTCAAAAAGGAAAGCTTCCAATTGCTCAGTTATCTACAAACCCCAAAAAATTGCAAGAGGCGACGCTAGAAACAGAAGCTAAAGAAAAGGCAGAAGCAATTTCAGGGTTAATTAAGTTAAATTGGGAATAATACTGGGCATACATGGTAAAGTCATATAGTCAGTGAATGATTCCCAAATACATCATCAATTCTGCCAAAAAGATGGTGCCAGATCTTGCTAATTCCGTTCTATTAGCATAATTGTAAGCTGAAGTCGGTCAATTGACTCTTCTCAGGCAATGTTGAATGCTTGCGATATTAAGGAGCAAATATAGAAATAGTTAGATGTTAGATTTAATTTTAGAAATAGTTTACTTTATTTTTGCTTAGAAAAAGGAAGGTCATTTAAGCCGCATCCTGAATTTTTGTAATAAGTTATTTTTCATTTTAGTTATTAGTATTTAAACCCTTCTCATGCATTTAGAGAAGGGTCCAGAAATTTGTCAAAAACGTGTCCTCAGAACATGGACTTTTGCACCCTCCGATGAGTTTTTGACGAATGAATGGAACAGGATTTGTTAATGTTTGCATTTAATATCTACTACTGATGTTGCACTTTTGTACTCTTAGTGGATGTTAGATCAAGGAGAGATAAACCATTGTCGCTTGAAGCTCATGAGTAGGACTAGTTATAAATGGTACTTTTATCTCTTAACCATTTCTGCTTATATGTTAAAAGTGATATTCAGTTTTAGTTGTTTATATATTAATGCGTAAATGCCCGAGTTATCATTTGGCACTTTTCTACGGTGATAGCTATTTATTTATGCTTAATGTATGAATATCTCATTATGTGATATGTTTTTCACAACTGTTTCGTCTAAATTTTTATACAAAGTGGTTCATCTTTATTGAATTCTTTTCTCATAATAGCTGAATGATCTTTACTACCAGTTCTTATTTGAAATCTTTTTAGATCGAATAATAGAAGAATCACACCCCGGGTTAGTATAGACTTAGATGTTTTTGTTTATTAGAATACAATAGCATAGCATTAGATTAAAATTAGAACTAGAATATATTAATTAGGAACCATTAGATCAGAAACATCAAATTCTACACACACACATTCATAAATTGGGAAACTGGTCCCATATCCCCAGTCGGACCTGTTATACCAAACAGATAAGGAGCTGCCAACCAAGGTCCGGATCGGGCGGGTATCCCCCTTGTTGTAGACCCGATTTTCGGGGCTTCAACACCTAGATATAAATCCATTTATATATGTTTATTTTTTATTTTTTATTTTTATTATTTTTTTATTCCTAAAATCCATTGTGCTGGTTTGGTAGCTAGATAGTTGACAACACCATTCACTGGTTATAATTGGACTAAACAAGATGGCTTGTGATGAGACCCCTTGTCTTATAATTGTTTGCAATCATAATCCATTACCCTGGTTTGTTTAGCAGTGTTGGTAATGTCAGCCTATTTTTCCCCTATGATCATGGTAAGCAGGCTCATAATAAGACCTCTTATCTTTTAAGTTTAAATATATCTCTAGATTATATTCTAGAAAAATAAGACTCTTTGGGACAGGGAGAATCATTGACTCAATAAGAGTTAAGAATGACAATTTTAGAGTTAAAGGTGCTTTTCTATAAAGTGTCTTTACTTGGTTAAAAATAACTTTTCTTGACTGATAATAGAACTTCAAAAGATCCTAATAAAATTTTGAAATCTCAAAATGATTACAATTTTGATGAAAAATAAATTTCTCCAGATTTTATGATACTTTGCCAACTTCTCTTGATTGGTAATCTCTTCCTTAAATATGTTTACCTTTATAATAAGAAAATCAAACCTTAATAAGAGATTTTAAAGAAAAAGTTAATAGGTGACTATTAACAATCTTTCTCCATGTATGCTGACCATTATTGGGTAACAAGTAGGCCTTCCATATAAATCATGACAAGGTCACCAAACAAAACTGAAAACCAAAAGAAAAAGAATTCTTATGCTAAAATGAAAAAGGAATCAGCAACAAAAATGAAGAAATTGAAAAGTGAAAGGAAAATCCAAGTTTTTGAAATACAAACTCTAACAATAACAGTTATACCATTGTGTGAAAAATATGAAAGAAAAGAAAATAATCGTGTAATCAGCCATTCTTATGTCGAAATTTAGAAAAACCATACCTTGTAGGGTTGTAAGTGTTTTTAGGTTTTCTGGATAGCAGTGATGATCAAATTCAGCCTCAATGAAAATTTTATGTCTGATATTAATCTTCTTGCTTCAAAACATCAACTTAGTCATTTTCTAATGAAAGGAATGCTTAAAGAAACAAACTAAAGGTTCAAAAACTTCCTGGTGTAGCTGTTTTAATGAGAATTATTGTTGCTTCTTGAAATTAAGCCAGGAGAAGAGTATGGACTTTGCAAATATGATCTGGGGGAGGAATGGAAGCATTTATGAAGATCTGCAAAACAGATTTATATATCAGAAAATCAAAACTGAAAATTAAAATAAAGGAAATGGAAATTAATGAAAGTTGGTTCATGAATCTTACCATTGAATAATTGCTTTTGATCTTACCTGAAAGGTATCAGTTTCTCCAAACTAGCTGACTTCTTATTAACATTAAAAACTTGAAGAAGTCAAACTAACCAAAGTCCTATAACCCAAAATCATTATTTATTTTATCTAAACTAAAGCAAGCAGTAAAATGAAAAAATGGAATGCTTAATGTTCAAGGGAAACCAAATGCATCAGAAACGAGAATGGAAATTTGCAGTAATAACTGTCTCTCAAAATATTATAATTTCATATAAACTCCATGATTTTGTAAATTGTCCAGAATCAAGAACAAATCCAAAATAATAAAATTTAAATATGAAAATAGAGATGCCTTGAATTCCATATTTAATTATGGAATTATATATTTCAAACTGAAATATATGAGAAATCGAAATGATTTAGATATATTGCAAATTGGTCATAAGTTGCTTTTTTACCATAGTGGTTACCCAAGTTCGCTTTTTAAAATAACACATCGCCGTATCAGATAATTCGCATCATATGTTTTTTCACCATGCTTCGAGTTTAATATGCAAGATTTCACTTTTGTTGCTATGCCATATATCGATTAAATGTCAATAGCTTAGAGGCATGCATTGGAAACTATTGCATCAGAGGCTGCGATGGCAAGTTGCCGATAAGAACAGGTGATGAGAACATGTGCAATGAAATGAAGCGATCGCATCATTAAAGATATATTATATTGGGGATCGAGGAATATTTAAATTGTGCTTCCCACATTGCACATCGCACATCGTAGATATGTGAGCATAAATATAAATGTGATGAAGCGATTACGATATTGGCGATGCGATGGATGACATGTCTAATCGGCAATCAACAATCTTAAGCACATGAAACAACAATTCTCGATGCGCCGATATGCGATGAAGAGTGGACCCGATAATTTTATGATGAAAATTTAGTAACATATCTGATCTGAGACATCGACCCTTTAAAATAATGCCCTACTTTTATTACGATTGGATGGATGCGATATTTTATAAGCTTGATTTGAATTTTATGTCGGGTCCGGAATTATGTGGTCACCGCAATATTGGTAAAGTCATTTATTGGATCGGGGATTTATGATAATGGAAGTATGTTAAATTGTAAACCTCTGATATGCGAAATGCGATATGGATGATGTGATTGATGAATATGAGTGGGCTGAGAATATTACAAACATTTTCACTAAAGTATCAGCAATACGAAAATCAAGTTGAATTCTGTGATATTGCTAGACATTTCAATTGGGTTTTTTGATGGTTGAAAGAAAAGTTTAAAATGTTCAAATTCTAATGAATCAAAAATAAAATTTCCCTGAACCCATTGCAAATTTAAAATGTGTTTGCTTCTTACTTTAAGCTTTTTGAAAGCAAATGAAAATCTGTAAATAAAATAGAACAAGAATAAAAAATAAACTAAGGAAAAGAGAAACTTAATAAGAGATGAGAACGAGCTTGTAAATGCATACCTTGAAGGAAATTGTCTGCAGATCTTACCTCACAAATCTTCAAATCTTTCCTTGGATTTATCAAAATTCTGACTTCGTTCAACATCATCTTATTATTTATTCTAAATTGGAGTGTGCAATTGGCTTAAATAAAACATGTTTATTCATGTTCAGGAAATCTAAAATTTACTAGAAATAAATATGAAAATAGTCTTCCCTTTTGAATTGAAACAACAATTTATTACCTTTTCTCATTTCGAACTAATCTTGAGAAAAATCTGTATTTTTATAGTGACTGTTCAATAATTCCTTTAGTAAATAAATATAATGTGTTTTACAACATCAGATAATAAACTAAAGGACCGAATGGGATAAAGCCACTAATTGTGGAAGAATATCAACATAGATTTAGATGTGTGCCAGGTGCATATTTTGTTAATACATTATTCGAAATAGGTAGAGATGTATTCATGGGTAGAGGTATTGCTACAAGAGATTTTGATTTAAAAATAGGAAGGAAGAATTAGAAATTTTCTGATGAGAGGCAAATATTTCCTTGAACATGTATATGATATGAGAAGGGCTAATTTCTTCCTTTATTTTTAATCTGCAGAATAATTAAAAATAAATTAACTACATTAACTCTACTCCTATTCCAACTATATATATGAAAAATGACTAGGTATAGTCATATTTCCAATGTAAGCATTTTCTCATTTTAATCCCTGCATGTATGTACAATTCAAATGTTAGTAATAAAAATAGAAATCTTATTGAACTAAGAAAATTAAATCTGTAAGTAGAATGTACAGCTATTGTTAGAAGTTTGTTTAAAATCTTCTTCTCATGAAATTTTCTTTCCAGTTGAGTACCGATTGGATCATAGAAATCTAGATGGATTTCTATTAATAATTGGGAAATGTTCAAAGGAAGAGATGAGAGGCCAAATTGAGGATATAAATTTTAGATTCAAAGGCCTAGAAGAAACTGTTAGTGTTACGTGAAAATGTTAAGCTAGTGACAATTTTCCATGAAGGAAAAGTTTCCAAATATTTTTCAAATGAATTAATGAAAAATGGATGGAAATCTTTCAAATGAAATAGAAAATTATTAATTAAATTGAATTGTTGGCAAACTTCTAAAACTACATTCTCTTGTTGATATTGCCTTTGAAAAGATAGAAGCTTTTGATAAAACATTAGCATTGATTGAAATTGAAATTGAAACTGAAATAGCTTTTGATTCTCTTGATTACAATATAAAACTTCAATTTTCCGACAGGGCAATGCATCAATTGAATGTTTGATAGTAAAGTGCTCAATATGCCAATGTAATGTATCAAAAATCTAAAAATTAAAGTCTGAAAATAAATCTGATTTTATACAACATAAGTGAGGAAACAAAAATAAAATGAAATCACTATTTATACAACTAGTGTTACAACACAATTGGGATCATTTTGAAATAATTTCTCTTTCACAAGGATTGGCCAAAATTATGGAATTTGGGTAATTTCAAATTTCAACTTGTGAATTAGAAAGAGAATTATGATTATGAACACGAATGAAAGCTTGATCATGATATGAATCATAAATCGAAATATTTTCTTGCATAGTGAAATCATGAAGATAATTTTCTGCTCTAGAATAAGGATTGGTTGGAATAATTTCTAAATTAAAATGTCCCTCATTCTCAAATGTTATTTGAAGTTTCTGATGATTTTCTCAAGAAAAATCAACATGTTCAATGTCAGAGTAATTATCATAAATGACTTCACTAGATTCTCTAGATTTCCCTTCAATCTCATCTAGTATATCAAAACAAGGAGGGACAATAATTTCATGTTCATTAATGGCAAAAGAATGATCATTAATTGCTTCTCTATCTTGATAAAACTTAATGGTAATTCATTTAGATCATCCTATTTATTTTCTGAAATATCATTAATATCAAGAGGGGAAATTTACCATCATTGAGAATATCAGGATAAAGGGAAAAATGTCACTTTGAAATAATGCATTTAAAAATGTCTCTATTTGAGAATACTTGTACATTATGCTCATTGTAAATTTTAGATTCCAGATCATTCCTTTGCGTACTCATGCTTTTTTGAAGAAGATTGCTTTGCTATTCTGATTTCAACATTTTCTCATCATGTAAAGATTCATAAATTTGTACAGCAGTTTGCATGCTATTATTTACTTTGATTGTTGCTTGCACTTGTTGATTTGCAATCTAATTTTCTGAATTTACCTCAAAGTAGCTTTCAGATTTCAAGGCGGCTCTTTCTCCAAAATCACTTTTGTTGTCTTCTTGCATTTGATTAGAAATATTTTCCAAGATTTTTGAAACCTCTCATCACAATTTATTTGTACATCCAAATTGGATTTCTCATTTATATTGGAAGGGGATGGAACAAAGCTTGAACTAATTTCATATGGATCAGGAATAAGAGGAAGAGAATAATTAGGTTCAAACCAATCTAGTGATTCTTCTTTCATAGGTTCATCTTTGACATTAAATTTTAAGCAATTCAAATGAAATCGAATATTAAAATCTCTAACAGACTCATCTTCATTTCATAGATATTCAATTTCATCACATACCTGATCATAATCATAGCGGTCAAATTTACAAATGAAATTGTAACAAATTGATCCGAGCTGTGAATTGAGGAAACCGGAAGAGTCCTACACCACTTTCTAGCTTCTACCGCAAATGTGAGAGTAAAAATTCTGCATAATATGCCTTCATCAATTCCTTCAAAATCATAATTTGAAACATTGTGAGTAAATTGAAGGACATGATTAAAAACAAAAGAATTTTTCTTACCATTGAATTTTACCTGAGACAAGAGTCTTACCACTTCGGGTGGAGTATTGAAAGATGCACGTCCATGGATAGAACTCCAAATTGGAAGTTTAAGAGGAGCCATCATGATTAAATAAAATGTTAAAATTGAAAAGACTCCAACAGACAACAAGTTGCAGGCCCTCCTTCTAGCGCCATTATGTTGAAGCCTCGAAAATCGCTGCAACAACATGGGAGAGACCACCTGGTTCGGACGTTGGTTAGCAGCTCCTTTTCTATTTTGAATGGTGGTTCCGACTGGTTCAACTAGGTCCAGTTACCTTCTCTCAATCTCCAATGGCTTCAAAATATGACTTTCATTCACCAATGGAAAGGAGACATCAGATCGTCATTCTAGCTGATCAGGCAAGAAAGTGATCCTTAAGCTGATTTAGGGCTCAGCCAATCCACTACTAAAGTTTGCCTCTTTGGGAAGAGGACTTAAAAGAATGTAGAATTTACTCTAAATGTAAACTTGTTCTAAGATGCAAGCAAAAAGAAACTATCTTAATCCTATCTCAATTACGCAAATATAGATCTAACCTAACCAAGATCAGGTATTTAAAATATTGAAATTTAAATGTCTTGTTTATAATGAATATCAAGTTAATGAAATAGTTCAATTAACTGACATTATGGATACCAAACACATCCTATTAAGACCTTTTAACTGAAATAATCATTCAACAAGACTTAGGAAGAATCACAAAGTGATATTGATCATTTAATCAATAACTTGAATTCTTAGACAATAATATGAGGAAGAAGTTCACAACATATCATTATTTATTAATCCAACACTAAAAGATAGATTTATGAGTAAATAGTTACTTAGAAATTAGAATTCAACCCATAAGAGCAGAGATAAATAACAACATAAAATAGAAGCAAATTACCCATAACGAAAAAAGTGCACAAATATGTAAGTAAATTAACACCATTCTGTTATCATAAAATGAAACCAGCATTTAAAATAATAGTATTCAAAATACCAGTTTATTAAATCCATATCTCCAGCTCTGTTCTCTAATAGTCCTTTACAATGCCTGGGCTCCTGCTTTCAAAAGCAGAGCTACAATAGTGCAAGCTCTGTTCATTATACATAACTTAGGATGTAAAAGAAAAACCTCAATAATCTCTAGATCTGAGATTCCACTCCTCTGACCTACAACTCTAAATCCCTATTACAAAAGTGCTTTTAGAATTCTAGAATTGCAAAGGAGAGCAGCCCATATTACATTATGCAATCTGTTATTTATAATATTTGCAAAGGAATTCCTGAGATGAAAGTTTGCTGAAGAGAAATCTGTCCAATCCAATTTTACTTGCTCAAAATTTCAATCTTTAATTGTTGGAGCATTCTCATGGATTGAGATCTTTTCTCCATATCTCTTCTACTATTTTCTTGCAAGAAAAAATCAAAATAAATTAAAATGCAACAATAAAATCAAAATGACATTGTTGGCATTTAAAACAAATCTAATCAAACTCTAATTAAATAAATCATTGAAAATAAAATATAAACTCTCCATTGATGCTTGGGATGGTTTAATTGGCCAAAGATATTATTGATGAGCGAATCTGCAATTTGGAAGAGGCTTGGACAAATCAAAATGCAAAAAATAACTCAGAGAATTCACTTTGTTTTTAGAAATTCAGAGCTTCATCTTCTGCATGATTTTTGATCCAATTAGTGACCATGTCTATTATTGAAACCTCCTCAGAAATGTTCTCCTTGATTTTATCTTTCCAATGAGCTTTCCTGGGCTTCATTTGGCCAAGTAAAGCTCAATCTATGGGCTTCCAAAGTTGATGAGTCCTGGCGCAATTCTAGAATTTTTGTTGCTGGGCTAAAAATAAAAAAGAAAAATCAATTAAGGATATAATCCTAAATTAGACTCTAATTACCTAATAATTACTTCTAATTTATCTTTTAATTATAACTAACTAATTATTAATAAACTATGTATTTAATTAATATCAACTAACTAAAATATTAATTTTCATAAACTAATTAAATATAAATAATAGCTAAATTTTAAATTTTAATTAATATTATATATTAATTACATTAAATACTAAATATTATTAAAAATATTAATTGACCTACCACTCCATTCCTAGCTTTAACTCATTTCATTTGTTTCACTCATTTTACTCATACGTATGAGTGTTGAATAAAACGAAACTTACATGAAACCTACCGTAATGCTCCTCTGGCTAATGCCATGTTGGCTTATTGGGCCATCACATATCGGCGATCGGGGAAGCAGGCCATCGGTGTTTTAAGAAAATGCACTATTTGAAACCTGCGATGCGCTCCTGCGATCTGACAAAATCTTTTTATTTTATATATATATTAAATTTTTTGTTTTGGTTATATGAAAATAATTTAATAAATATTATATTATTAATATTCATTAATTATTTTAACTTTTAACATGTACGTATGTATATATTTTAAAATGCATGAAGAATAAACCAAAGTTAAAACCTTTCTCGCATCGCCCTCATCGCATGTGTCTTTTTCGGTTTAAGTGTTCATTTAAGAAATATGCGATAAGAAACATGCGATAGGAATTATGTGAGAGTTATGTTTTTCAATATGAGATTTCATCGCATCGTATGAAGGGTTAAGTTGGGTTGCGATATGCGATGTGATTTTTTGTTTTTTTATTTGTATTTTATTTTATATATTAAATTTTATTTTAATTAAATTAATCATATTAATTTAATTAATTCAAAATTTAATATTAAAT
>APFE030364132.1:25748-46125 GCA_000404065.3 Pinus taeda | reverse complement strand
AGGACCATCGTGACAAGCTTTCAATATGTCATAAATCTCGTCTTCCCCAACGCATCTCCTAATTTCTTGATCTATTCCTGTGTGGAACAGACACCCGCTTATCTAGCTGTACCTAGCACTTTGTTGGATGATCTTTCTTCTTTCCCTGTGTGATAGGTGTGATGGTAATTTTCCTGCAACTAGATAATTAGCAATGTCTGCATACCAAGGTGAGTGAGCAGATACTGCAAATAGATACTCATCCGGAAAAGAATCATCTACTGGAACATTTTCGTTGGTTTTTAACCGAGAAAGAAAATCAGCAACTACATTTTCTTTTCCTGGCCTATCTACTATTGTGATATCAAATTCCTGTAATAGTAGTAACCACCTGGTGACTCGAGCATTAGTAATTGATTTATTCATTAAGTACTTGATGGTCGAGTGGTCTGTATGCACAAAGGTAGTATAGCCAGTAATATAATTCCGGAATTTATTAATAGCATAAATAACTGCTAAAAATTCTTTCTCAGTTACTGTATAATTTAACTCAGCTGGTGTCATGTTTTTGCTAATGAAATAGATAGCATAGGGGAGATTATTTTCTTCCTGACCCAGGACAGCTCCAATTGCCGTGTCTGAGACATCAGAGGAAATGTGAAAGGGCAATGCCCAATCGGGTCCTCTCAAAATAGGAGTTGTGGACAACTGATGCTTAAGTTTATTGAATGCAGTCTCACAGTCATCAGTCCACTTGAATTCAGCATTTTTCATTAATAACACAAACAAAGGGGAGGCTATTTTAGAAAAATCTTTAATAAATCTTCTGTAATAACCGGCAAGTCCTAAAAAACTTCTCACCTCTGTTTGTGTTTTGGGGATAGGGAGGTTCTGAATCACCTGAATCTTAGCTGGGTCGAGTTGGATTCCCAAAAATGAAATGAAATGACCTAATACAATGCCCTGGTTCATCATCATGTGGCACTTTTCAGTGCTCAAAGCGAGGTGTGCTTCAATACAACTTTTGAGTACTTTTTCAAGGTTTTGGAGGGCATCTTCAAAGGTCACTCCATAAGGAGTAAAGTCGTCCAAGAATATTTCTACTGAATCGTTTAGCATATCAGAAAAGATTCCTATCCAGCTCTCTGAAATGTCGCTGGGGCATTACACAACCCAAATGGCAGTACTCTATAGGCAAAGGTTCCCCATGGGCTGGTAAATGTGGTTTTGTCCTGATCCTGGGGTGCAATCCTAATTTGGTTGTATCCACTAAACCCATCCAAGAATGAGAAGAATTTCTTACCTGCTAGATTATCCAATACTTGATCAATAAAAGGTAAATGGAAATGATCTTTTTGTGTTGCCTTATTTAATGATCTATAATGTACACATACTCGCCATTTCCCATTCTTTTTTGGTACAATTACGAGTGGAGAAACCCATTCGCTGTCAGATATTGGGTATATGAATCCTGCATTTAGGAGTTTTTGGAGTTCCTCCTTCACAATTTCTCTAAGGTTAGGGTTCATTCTTCATTGGGGTTGGCAGACTGGTCGGGATCCCTCCTTGATGTATATACGATGAGTACATAATTCAGGGGAGATTCCTTTCATGTCTGTGTAGTCCCATGTGAATGCCTCTTTGTTTACTTGGAGTAACTTTATTACTTTCTGTTTTTCATCCTCCGTCAAATCAGGATTTATATTCAGCGTTTTACCAGGCTCGATTTCAACTGTTGTGCGCTTGGGAGAGTTACCCAGCGCTGTTTGGCATAAATTTTCATCATTCATATTCTGCTGGGATTCCGGTTCTAGGATTGCAGCGAAGTGATTACATGTTTCTGGGTTAATTAGATGTTTCTGGGTTAACCGAAGAGGGTTTAGAGATAAAACTACTAATTAGCACATCTTCGGTGGAATCTTTAAAGGTCAAAGCTTGTCCAATAGTTAATATTGGTTGGGTTTCCTCATCCTCATAGTCTACCCATATAGAATTATCACTGTTAATCATGGGAGTGGCATGGGGATAGAGGGTGAGCTGTTTGGTTTCTTGTCCATTGGAGATGGTCATTGACCCAGATCTACAGCTGATGAAAGCATCTGCTGTAGCCAACCAAGGTCTCCCTAGAATCAACGGATGACCCCCCAACTTTGTTTTGGTTTGTAAGACCACAAAGTCAACCAGGTAGTTCCATGATTCTATAGAAATTATAAGGTCTTCAATGACCCCTTCCGGTTTGATCGTAGAACGGTCAGCTAGCTCTAAGATAGTAGGAGTTTCCCTGATAAAATTTTTCAATTGAAGAAATTGAGCTGTCTCGAGAGTCATGATGTTTATTGCAGCTCCTAAGTCTACTAAGACCTTAGAGATAAAGGTTTTGTCTACCTGGACTGTTACTGTAGGGTGACCAGGGTCACCGTACTTGACAAGATCATCTTTTTCAGTCATTAAGGCAGTTAATTCCCCCATCACATGAACTGTGAGGGAGTCTTTAGCCTTCTTTCCAGGTTTCTTTACACAGATGTCTCTAATAGTTCTAGCGTATATAAGAACATCCCTTAGTGCTTGCAATAATGGGATTTTAACATACAAGTTCTGTAACTCTCCTAACAGACTGAAGGTAGGCTGTTCAGGTATTTTAGTGAGAGTTAGTCTTTCAGGGAATGGTGGGTCTACCGTTTGGTCATTATTGTTGGGTGCTGTTTCTACTGTTTCAGTATTATGGTTAGCTGATTTCTCTTTTCTAGTCTCTTTTTTATCAGAGTCCGTGATATCATCTATAATAGGTTCCACTATTCTCCCTGAGCAGAGATGGATGTCATTACATTGCAGGGGAGGAATAGACTGACTCTGAATGTCAATAACTTGCAAGGCTTTATTATTCGGGTTAGGGTTAGGTTGTACAGGCAGCTATGGTCTCATTGTCTGATTATTTGAAGGATTATTAGGTGGTAAGGAAAGAGATTGTTGTTGTTGAGGAAAAGGTATCTGTTGGGCTGCCCAGTTTGGATTCCATTGATTAAAGTATGGTTGCTGAGGAGCCCAAGGATTCCACATAGTAGGATCGGAAAAAGGTTGCTGCATGAGTGGAAAGTTCATTGCGTTGAAGGGTGGGTATTGCATCTGATTCATGGGTGGATAAAAGGGAGAACTATTATTCCAACGATTGAATGTTGTATTAGAGCTCGTACCTTGTCTTTGCGGCCATTGCCTCCTCTGAGTCATTAGATACATCGCTTCAGCTTCTTCTTCAGTTGTTTGCAGTGCTGCTTTGATTCCAGGCAAAGAGGGGCATTGCTGCGTTTCATGATCCTTCTCGCAGATTGTGCATATAGGCATCCTATCCAGTGGGCATTCTCTAAGTGGATGTTTCTCTCTGCATTTTGAACCGAAAATCGCCAGAGCAGCTTCTACTTCTGCCTGTTTCTTCTTGACCTGCAGAGAGTCAATCTGTGAAGCAAAAGAACTTAGCATTTCAGTTTTAAATTCTTCTAATAAGTTACCTATCTCTGCTCTTGTTGCTCCTCCACTGGCTGACTTTTGAACCCTTGAATACACATTATCTCTGCCTTTTGATCTGCCTGCCGCTCCCCTTGAACACCGCATACAGAGCTTAATAATTTCCTCAAAGGGTTCTTTAGAAATGCCCCCTTTTCCAAGCATCTTCAGCATGTCTAGGCAATCATCTCTTACCCCTTTTAGCAGTATGGTCTTCAAAATATCTTTGCTCATATTAGGATGATCAGACCGCTGCAGATTATACTGTAATCTTTCCACGAAATCTTCTAAATTCTTGTCCTCTTTCTAGACCATTTTAAACAATTCTTCCTTTCTTTCTCTTGTCCGACAGTAGTCTTGATACTTGGCCAGAAATTCCTCTTTCATTTGGTCCTAGGTGGTGATTGCGTGAGCTCCCAAGCTCATAAACCACCTCAATGCGTTCCCTTTTAGTGTTGCTGGAAACAATTTCAGCTTCTGATTAGGACTTATGTAATCATAGCTTCTGCACAGTATGTCGAATTCGAAGAGGAATTCGTCTGGATCCTCGGAGGACAACCCATGGAAATTGGGTAACGCCGAGAGTGGAATATTTTTCATGGGGGTCGTTCCTCTCGGAAGTTCCCTAATAGGGAATTCTAGGGTAGAGAGCGAGTTTTCCCCTCTCCCTTCTGTCATGTTATCCTCCATTGGGATTTTTCCTGAATCGCTTGCCTTGTCTTCTGTGTCTTCGGGTTCCTCTTCCAGTTCCTCGGTGTACTCTGGTGCTTCCAGCTCCCTCTCAGGTCCTATCATTTCCTCCATCTGCTGGTCTGTTTGTGAGGAGTATTGGATCTGGGGTCTCCGAGAACTCGTCCTCTGTGATGCTTCGGCCTTAGAGACGATTTCGTCGATGAAAGTCTTCCTTCCTCCTTTGCCGCCTGTAAAATTAGGTTTCTTGCGTCCTCTCATACACCTGTTATTTTCACAAAGAAACCATTAATGCTTTTAGAGTTCTTTAGTTTCCTTCCCCGACAACGGCGCCAAAATGTTGGGTAGTTGAATTGTTTATGAATTAAACATTCAAGTACCACATTAATTGTCGACCAGGGAAAGTCTTTTTATTTCAAAGGCACTGCGTACTGTATGTACTTAGAGTCTAAAAGCATCGAAAGCTGTAGTATACGTAATTCTTACGCTATGTCACTACAATACTTGTCAAAATGAAAACAATTAATTAAATCTACAAATCTGAAAAGCAAAATAATGGACGCTCTGTTGGCAGAGGATCAGGACCCTATCCTCTAGATGGGGACGTTCAGCACCTGCCCCTGTAATCAGAATTACTGATGCACACTGCACTCTCATTCACCGGTGAGAAACAAAACTCAAAGATCAATGAAACAGAGTACTAGTAAAACAAAGAATGCCAGAGGTAATGCTATCAAATCCACACAGAGTACTGAAAAGAAATTGCTGCACACTTACACACTTGACAGGAAAGTAAATGGGTGAATCTTGTGAAGAAGGTGGGCCCAGTCCCTCTCACAAGATTCCCCAGGAGAACGAAGACGAGATTAAGTGCTCAAAACAGTTTTGTATTCATCTGCCAAAAAGATCAAATACAATAGAGTTCAGCCTTGCTGATGTTCTCAGAATCTCAGTTACAGACTGACCATAAACACCGACCTCTTTGTTTCATGTAGATGTCTCCTCTTTATAGAGGAGACATCTATTACAATAGAATATTACAGCCTATTCAGTTAACCCATTTTGTCAAAAATAAGCAATTCAGAGTGCTGTTACAACAGTATGATGATACATCCTTTTCTTAAGCTTTAGTTGTTACACGGCGGGTAACTAATTTTGACTGTCTTCTCGGGATCTTTGTATTCCTTCGCCATTTCCCCATGCTGTTCATGCTGACTGTGTTCTTTTTCTTTAGACTTCCGCTTGATTATGCCACGCCACAATTCTCTAGATAGCTTCCATCTGTTGTCCGTGGCTATTACAAAATAGCTTGCTTTAGGTAATTGCTGTTGCTGGTGTTGCAGCAACTGCGTAGTTGTTGTTTCTGGTGTTGCAGCAACTGCGTAGTTGCTATTTCTGGTGTTGCAACAACTGCTCGTTATAACTCCTGCAAGCTTAAGACAATTATTTGACAGTTTAGTCAGCGTTTCCAAGGATAAGTATAAAGATATTCACGAATATGAAATAAACAATTAAACATAGATGTGCGGAAGGTTACTTCATACCTTGGGGTTAATATGTCATTATAAAATAAAAGCTTTCACTTATGACTGCAAAAAGGGTAATTATACGGCAAAAGATAAGGTCAAAAATAGGTCAATTGTGAGTCCCAACAGTGGACAATAATCTAAAGTGGAGGGGTGGATGGTTGACTTCGTGATGGAGAGGTTGAGATGGATGATGATGATGAAAGAGTCTCACTATCAGACCCTTTAGGTGATTTCCTCGCTCTCTTCCTTCTAGGCAGAGGTAAGTCAGCTGGCTCAATACCAAACTTTTCGCTCTTTAATCTAGTAAGAGGATGAGCACGGTTCTATTGCAAAGTCATACTACCTTGAGATTTTTCATATCTTTGGGGTGATATAGAAAATGGTTGAAGTTTATGGATCAAAGATTCAACATCAAGAGGTTCAATAGTAGATTTCTCTGAAATATTCAGGTTTGTGGCAGTGGTTGTTGTTTTATTGACTTCTTCCTCAAGATTTAAAGATTCTAAATGCGATGGAGAAGTCAGGGAACATGATGAGGGTGATTTACTCTCAAAATTGTATTTAGATTTAGATTTACTTGCCATTCACAGTTCGTGCCCCTCCTTCTAGAGCCAAATATGTTGAAGCTCCGAAAAGCGGGTCTACAACAAGGGGGATACCCACCCGGTCCGGACCTTGGTTAGCAGCTCCTTTTCCATTTGGTATAGTGGGTCTAACTAGGGATATGGGACCAATTTCCCAATTTATGTGTCTTTGTGTTGAGAATTGGTATTTCCTTCCTAATAATTTCTAAGTAAAATGACTTTATTCTAAATCTAATGTAATTGTATTATAATAAATAGAAATATATAACTCTAAAACTAACTTGGGATTTAATCTTTCAGTTATGCGATCTAAAATAATTTTAGACAAAAATTGGTAATAAAGATCATTGAACTGCTATGAGAAAAGAATTCAATAAAGATAAACCATTCTGTATAAAAGGTTAGATGAAACAGTTGTGACAAATATATCGCATAATAATTCACTCATATGTTAAGCATAAATAAATAGCTATCACCATACAGAAGTGCCAAATGATAACTCAAGCATTCAAGCATTCATATATAAATAACTGAACATGAATATCACCTTAACACATAAGTGAAAATAGTTAAGAGATAAAAGTATCATTTATAACTAGTTCTACTCATGAGCTTCAGCAATAATCATCTATCTCTTCTTAATCCAACATCTATTAAGAGTGCAAAAGTGCAACATCAATAGTAGATATTAAACACAGATATCAATAAATATTGTTCCATTCAGTCATCAAGACCTCCTTGTAGGGTGTAAAAGTGCATGTTCTGAGGACATGTTTTTGACACATTTTAGGACCCTTCTCTAAATGCATGAGAAGGAATTAAATACTACTAGCTAAATCTAAAAATAATTTATTACAAAAATGCAGTATACGATTTAAATGACTGTCCTCATTTTAGGAAAAACTAAAGAAAAATTAAAACTAAAACTAAATCTAAAACTAAAACTGGCAACTAACTATCTATGTATTTGTTCCTTGTAGTCACAAGCATTCAACATTTGCTCGAGGAGAATTGGTTGGCCGAGTTCTGACTTTAGCTGTCATGTGAAAACGGAGTTGGCAAATGCTGGTGCCATCTTCTCGGCAAAGTTAATGATACATTTTAGAGTCATGCACTAGCTGTGTGGTTTTACCAAGTACGTCCAGTAAGAATCCCAATTCAACTTGGTTAACCTTTTGATGGATTCTACTCTTTCTTGAGCCTTCTGTCTCTAGTGTGTCTGTAGATGTTGTACATTTGATTGAAATTTACATATCACTTGAGGATATCCCCGATAAGTACCACTGGTTGTAGAGTTGAAGTTTTTCCTTTCACATTTAGCACTTTTTCCTACAAATTTCTGGGCATACAGGCGATTGAGTGATTAGAGGCTTTTCTTCTCGAGGGTTTTTTCCCATAATCACGCATTCAAAACTACCTCCGTTTCTCAATCTGGGCTTCCCTGGTGCAATTTTTGCCTCTTGCGCGCTTTTTGTTAAAGGATATAAACCTTTAATTTTGTGGAAAGAATGACTCCATGAGTTCTTGGTTTTGAGTTTTCAATTGTCTATTCATGATATCAGCACTATCCAGTACCCATTTGACCATGTCCATGTATGGAAGAATTTTGGGCCTCGCCGCTATCCCGTGTAAGAATAAACATGCTAGTTTTGTAATAGATGCCTCATATAACCTGCATGAATCTACAGTCGTTGTAACCTCCATTACTCTAGGATTTTCTTCCTCATGTAGGCTATGCATGCTTTCCCAAGTAGTAACACTGGCATCTTTATTGCTGGTGGTGTCTGTGTACAAGGGCGTTATTTCTTTATCTTTAGAACTCAGAGCTTTACCCTTCTTACCGATAATATTCTAAACACTACTATGTATACTTCTCTGGTCTTTGCTCCTGTAGTTTACAAATGAGGCAAGCGTAATGATAAGAAAAAAGGTGATGGGAAAGTTTTAAATGCCGAAAAACATATAAAATATATCACCTTATGTGAAATAGATCTTCGACCAGATCAAAACCATATTTCATTAATGATTACCAACCAACTCATTAATTAACATTAACATGCATAACTAGGCATTGGTTTATGGAAAAACTTTTTCGAACGATGAGCCCTGTAGATCTGCAATGAGGTGATTTTGTGATGTGTTTCATAATATCGCTAATCCGTTGCATGTGGCAACCACCCATTAATGTGTTTTCTACAAAATGTGATTTGTGAGATGTGTCATCGTATATCAGCGGTT
Source organism: Pinus taeda (assembly GCA_000404065.3). Taxonomy (NCBI): domain Eukaryota; kingdom Viridiplantae; phylum Streptophyta; class Pinopsida; order Pinales; family Pinaceae; genus Pinus; species Pinus taeda. The sequence continues at coordinate 37,607 of APFE030364132.1, read as the reverse complement.
TGACGCATTTTGCCTTAAGTGATAGTTGAGGCATGTGATGCGATGAGTATCTTTTAGTGCGTGATTTCGCATTGCGATTTTGCAGTCTTAGGATTTCGCTTGTAGGAAGGCATCCATTACCTTTTGCGATGCGACGCTTTTTATTGAGAGAGTGGTTTTATTTGAACTTTATCATAAAATTTAAGTCTTTTTAGATTTTTCGGGTATAGTAATTTTTATTCAAAAAGGGAATACAAGCACTAATTTATTTTTTAAAACTTTTTGAATAAGGGTCCCCACTTATTTAGTATTAGTAATAAAACTAAATAAGAAGGGGGGTTGTTACTGGCCACAACACCTGGAAATCGCCCAGTGTCTTCTCTCCTACCATGTGCACCTGCACATAGTGTGCATTACACACACACTACTATACATGTCATATATCATCATGCAATACATTCATCCATACTAGTACCATATGTATCATTTGTACGTGTACCCAATATCAATGTCCATAACATCACCTATATGGCATACACATGTTTTTAACCATGGTAGTATTATGCCAAAAATTACTTTATTTATTACCTTTAGGCAAGCTCGAGCAAACCGTGTTTGGTTTATTGATTGGAGACTAAGAAATTTCATGGACCTGTTTAACTTCCGCAACGAATGAACAATTTTATGTCAACATATTCAACTACTTTTATTTAGGAAAAAAATTTCATGTGTCTTTTGGTTGCAACACAATGTTAGCAAAATAGTACCATAGAGGTAATGATACATACTAGAACTTTATCGCATCTATACCTTTTAGTTTTGAAAGTTAATCGATCACTAGGGCAGGTATTAACAACAACAAAATATGAACTCTGCTTAATCATAATGCATATTATTAACTATGATAGTTAGTCTAGTATGGAGTTCAATGTTATATTTGAAGTCTGATAACAACCTTAACTTGGTCTTTAACCAAGAGTAATAGTTTTCTACTCAAAAGTTGTCAACCTTAACTAATCATGTCATATAATTTATTGTTGCTCTTTTCAACTCTACTTCCAGCACCTTGTTGGCCCTGAAAAATTTAGTGTATGTCTAAAACAACTTGAACAATCAGTAATCAAATACATGCATCTCTCATACATGCGCTATAAATGAAAGTTACAATATTATGAATTTGACACCTATTAAATTTTAGGAACTATGTGTACCAAGTGTGAACCTAGCTCATTAGTATGTTGATGCCCCACTTATAGTTCATAAATTATTCATGCAATTGTCATCTTGCCATATCCAAAACTAGACAATACTGTAAATGCAATCTAACTGGTAGACTTCTCCAAGATTTATTGGTAGAAAATAATGGTACCAAATATGCATCTCAAACTATGCCCTCGTCAATTCATTTGGGTATATTGATAACTTTTATTTTATTGGAAACAATTATCTTTGTACATAACAATCGTGATTACGAGTAACAGTTAACCATCCAATATGGTTAAAGCATTAGATTAATTCAACAACGAGTGGTTGTAATGTTTATTATTCTCTCTTCTAGAACCTTTTATATGTCACTCCTTTCATGCATGTATTATTTTATTACTAGCATAAGATCCTTAGATCCTCATAAGTTGTTTTAATCCGAAACCTTTTGGGCTTTATCAAAAATTTGTTAGTTAATTCAGACACTTCGTGCTCTGAATCTAGTGTACTTCTTACTAATCATTAGGATGCATTTGAATTTAACTACCACTATATTCAATTTGTTTGTTTTCATAAAGTTTATACATACATCCATATCAATTTAATCACTTCCCACATGAAGTGCCTTTGCAAGATCTACCATTTGTCTATTAAAGCATCTTTTTCTTACTTTGGGTTTGAAAATTTCCTATTATAAGGTATTAGTGGAACCCCATCTATACTTTGATGGATATGCACATCAAAATTGTGAAGTTAGAGGTTATGTATTTATACTTTTGGGTTCAGTGCCATTAACCTATTTATGAAGATTGTGAAATTATTAATCTATGATGTCTTCATGCATACAGTAAGTTGTGTTTCATGTGTGCATACTCTTCACAACTCTTACTCCATTGTGGTCTAGTTTGAACATATAATTTGTGCTTCTTATTTATTACAATTATTTAGGTATTATGTTGCTCAAAGACACTTGTAGGTCCAAAGTATGCATATTTAATTTGGTATGCATGTTACTACCACATGTCTGAATAATGACCTGCTAAGGTTTAGTTTCCTTCAACAATGAATATTTGAATAATTTGGCTTTAACGATTCAACCAATGGTAATAACACATCCATAGTGAACTACATCTTTCCAGCTCAATGCACTTATTAACATATCGAATTAAAAGACAAAAATACATAGTCTCCTACCACACACAGAGTCCTGTCTCTCATGAGTTTAATGATTTTTCATGTGAATTTCCTGAACATATACTCATTCCATTTAAGATATTTTTGGTAGAATGTTATGAACTTCTTTCGAGAGGTTTATATGGATTTCATCTATGTTTTTCTTTTCATAAGAGTTCAATATTTCTTCCCTTCATATTTTAAGATCTTTATACATGTAAAATTTATTCCATTAAGTTATGTCCTTGACTAAATTATCTTTACTATCATTAGTTTGTACTTTATTAGGCCATGTTATTGCTTACAAATCATACCGTTCATAATATGAGTTTAACATGAGTAGAATAATATCATAACCATATCACTAAATTCCAATCAAATTTTAATCCAATAACCATACTTTAAAATCACTTATTCAGCTTCCATAATATATACATTATTCCTCCTATAGCAGGCTATATAGTTTACTCCTCTTATGTTGATGCATTTAATATTTGACCCTTTTGCTTCCTTAATTATATATATTCTTCTTACAAATGTACTACCTGATATGAAATTGAATATATCATTACTACTGTGGGACTAACATCCCTCTTTCAATGCAATAACCATACTTTACAATTATTACAAAATTGTTTATTCCTCCCACTCTAAATTTATGTCAATTTTAACTCATGGTTTAGAGTAGCTATTCCCACAGAAGGGAATTCAACCATAACTTAACTTATGGGGAATGTCCTAAATATAACATACAAATCTACTCTTCACATCGCTCAACAAGTTGGCACCATAAAAGGTAAACAATTGATGGTTGCCCATTTCTACTTATTTAAAATAAACAATTGATTATTCAAACAACAACTAACATGTTGATTATTTCTTTGCATTACTATCTACTCCGACAATTTCAAAATTGCAGAATCATTTGTTTCAGGGTAGCCTTTCAATATTTCTCCTCCCCACATTGCTACTAAATAAATTCGATACAAGTGCAAGGGTTGATGTCAACCTTGTTCATTTATATATATACTCACTTAGAAAATTTAAGTAATGACTTATAAGATAATTATAGTTTACTATTTTACCTTTGTTGTATCTATAAAGAATAAAATACACCACACATATTGTAAATAGACACTTTGTTTCATAATAAATCAGTTCTTAACTCATGTTAATTTGTGAGAATTTTGATTCATCCACACATGTAAGCATATCAATGCATCTCATTATAACCATTCAATTTAGCTTTACATGTATGTCGTACATATATATAAGCATAGGCATGTAATCATGCCATGGGTATCCCCTTCAAACATAATTTAAATTTGCAACTAAAGTATTCGTATTCTTTTGTTGTAAGCATAAAAAAAAATAATTCATATAAATTGTACACATCTTTGTGCAGTTCGTTTATATCCATTAGTGCCGGAAAATCTTCTAATATTGTTTTTAATATCTAAATAAGTATGCAGACTAATCGGAAAACAATGTCACTGTCCTCACGAAAACCATGGCATATCTATCAACATGGTTTGGTTTTTTTCACACTTTCAAGTGTACCAAATAAAATATACAATACCTACCACTTTCAATAGGTATCTTCCATGATTTTATTTTTAGTCTACATAGTTTTCCAGTGTACAAAGTCATTTAGTTAGAAAATCACAACTCATGCAATTCTCTAATCTACACTTCATTAACTTCAAAATTATCGAAATATGTTTTTGAATTCTTTTCAAACAATATTCATTTTCTAGATTGCCTTCACTTGTGATAAAAGTAAGTGATGAACTTTGGAAAATAGGGCAGAAGCATATAAATATTTATTATAAAAAAACATGGTTAGTCTTCTTACCCAAATCTCTAGTCCCCGGAATGAAAGATTGCCATTGATATTGTACCATAGAAGTGTAAGCACATTTAATGTTTTGTGCGCTAGATTGGTTAAACAACAATATCTTAATGTTGGAGGCCTTTCATTATAGCTACTAACTGTAGGATGCCTTCCCAAAAATGATACTACATATTTAATTTTCCACGACACATAATCCTGCTAATCAAGTTTAATAAGATAAAATAAAGGAATATAATTAGTGTCGTCATTTTATGAAGCTTGTATCTATACGCAATTGTTTGACCCAAAGTTTTACCTTAGTTCATTTGATTATTTCTTTGCATTACTATTAAAGGTTTCTCCTCCCCACATTTTGGTACTAAATAAATTCAATACAAGCGTAAGGGTTAATTTCAACCTTGTTCATTTATATAGATATTCACTTAGAAAACTTAATTAATGACTTATAAGATAAATATAGTTTACTATTTGACATTTATTGTACCTATGAAGAATCAGATATACCACATATATTGTAAATCTACACTTTGTTTCATCATAAATTTGTTTTCAACTCATGTTACTTTATAAGAATTTTGATACATCAACACATGTAAGCATATCAATTCAGCTCATTGTAACCACGCAATTGAGATTTACATGTAAGCATTACATATATGTAAGCATAGCCATGTAATCATGTCATGGGTATCCCCTTCAAACATAATGTAAATTTTTAGCTAAAGTATTCATATTCATCTGGTGTAAGCATAAAATAATATAATTCATATCAAATCTATGCACTTTTTGTGTGGTTTTTTTATACCCATATTGCCCCCCAAATATGCTAATCTTATTTTGACTGTTTAAATAAGTATGCTGACTAATTGTTAAATAATGTCGTTGTCCTCACGGAAACCATTTCATATCTATCAACATGTTGTGGTGTTTCTCACACATTAAAGTGTACCAAATAAACTATACAATACCTACCACTACCAATAGGTGTTTTGCATTTTATTTTTAGTCTACATAGTTTTCCAATGTACAAAGTCATTTAGTTATAAATTTTCAACTCATGCAATTATGTAATCTTCAGTTTAATAATTTGAAAACTATCGAAATATTTTTTGAATTCTTTTCACACAATCTTCCTCTTCTTGATTGCCTTCACTTGTGAGAAAAGTAAGTGATGAAATTTGAAACTAGGGAATGAGCTTATAAATATTTATTATAAAAAAAGCATGCTTAGTCTTCTAACCCAAACCTCTCATCCTTAGAATGAAAAGTTTCCATTGATATTGTACCATATAAGTGTAAGAACATCTAACATTTTCTGTGGTAAATTGGCTAAACAACAATCTCTTAATTTTGGAGGCCTTCAGTTCTAGCTACCAACTATAGGATGCCTTCCCAAAATGATCCTACATATTTAATTTTCCACGACACATAAATTTTCTCTTGCTAAGCAACATTAACAATCTAGAATGAAGGAATATAATTATTGTCACCATTGTATGAAGGTTATATCTATTCCCAATTGTATTACTCAAAGGCTAACCCTAGTTCATCCTGAGATTTCAGGTGGCACATATTCAATATTGTTGCTCTGCTTTGGCTGAGAAGTGAGAAATGTTGAAAAATCTAATGATTCCTGGTTCATTCCCCTTGAATCCAACATGAAACTCTAGGAAAATCAATCGATGATTTTTGTTGACAATGTTCCATATAAAAAAAAAAAATCATTAAAATACAATATGTCATGGATTTTATAGTTGTGGAATGGTTCTCTTACAATGAAAATCTACCTTGGCATTGCATGTGAATTATGTTGAGGGTAAGGAAATAGACTAGGAATCTGTTGAGCTTCACCAACATATGTTTGAACCACAATGTTGATGGTAATGAAAGTTCGTGAAGGGGGTGGTCGAAAGGATTGATTTAATAATTGATCAACTTCCAACCTCTTCTCCTACGATCTCGGGTGGCTTGAACATCACTCAAGTAGAGCCTACCCATCCCACATTTTCCTTGGTCCACTCAATTTCTCAATCAATTTTTGGTGCAGAGAACCCACTTTAAAGGTAATCCAATAATCGGGTCTAGATTCCGTGCCTATACCCACATAACATTTTTGAAAGCGTTCCCATGTAGCCTAAACCTTTAAAATCATGGGCTAAACACTTATCTGCTTTTCTTTACATTATCGAGACTTTAACATATGTGTTCAAGCCTTAGATCCCTTGCAACACAAAATATAGAAATGTACTGGGAAACCTTGGAAAACCACACTGCACTCAGGTTCCGGATATCAAACTCCATAAACCCACTTGTATATATCTTTCAGGTCCATCATTTCATATGCTTTAGTGCATTTTTGTTGATCTCCACTTTATACATAAATACAATGAAATCCACCTATAACAGAATAGGCCGAAACTCAAATATTGTTCATCCAAATATAAAAATATGATCAGGTCCATGCTTAAGTCGCTCGACCCTCCAATAGGTCCGAACTTTGACCTCCCCAACTACCAATCACCACAACCCCCGATCACCGATTGTCCTATCAGTGATATCTCTTATCGACTGTCGGTACTTGACTGTCTAGACTCTCCATTATCCCTTGCTTTGCTGACATGCAATTTCCGATTAGATCTCAACCATCGATATGAAATTTGGTCTGATGGTTGTGATTTGATCGTATATCACTTGTTGCCATATTTAAGAGAAGTGTCCCTTTATAAAAATGATCCACTAATGCGATATAATAAGGTCCACTCTGGCCTTGGGTTTGATTTGAACCATCAATCTATGGGATCTGACGGTTCCTATACATCATTTATGCTACTCCTTTCTCAACTTCGTTTCATTCACTATGGGTTGATTACTGTAGTAAAGCACATTACTTTCTCTAACTCATATTTCTAAACACGCCATTTATTTTAATATTCCTTCAATTTATCAATAGCTCCCATCGATCCTACAGTGATTGGTGGTTAATTGACATGCTTGCAAATGCAAATTTAACTATCAGCCGATATAATATACAGCATAACTCATAGAGGCACAAACACATAGATTCCCACACCAAAACCAATTTATTGTATACAATTAGTAATACATATCTACACTTCTAAGTTCTCTGTCCTACTCTGGCCTGATTCTTCTAATTAATGGCCTTTTCCCCCTACGCTACCCGTAGGCTTACAATGCTTTTGAATTCTCTTCCTCTTTGTCTCTCTTATCTCACAAATCTTGAATTATACAAGAAGACAGAATTTATACAAATAAATGGATTCATGAACAAATTTTGGTTCAAAACTAGAAATCTCTCAACTTCTCCTAAAAATTCACTTCAAACCCACTCTTTTCTAAACCAATGCTAAATAAAGCTTTTAAAATTCCTCATATTCTATTCTATCCAGTTAAATCTAATTGTTGGGCCCGATCTCCACACAGGGAGGATCAATCAGCCACAGATACCCTTTCGTCATATTTAATAATAAATAAACTCTCTCATATATTTAACAAAATAAAATTAATTAAACTATTATCTTCCAACCCCTTGTTAGTCACAACAGGTGACCATGCTATCACATTGCTGACTAGGCCTGAATGATCCTGCATTAGAATCCCAAAGTTGAAAGTTTCCATGACCTCCTCGTCATGTGTTTCTTCTACTGTCCATCTAGTATCCTAGACTTTACTTTGTAATTGGTCATCACTTTCATTATGCTGCTGATTTAATTCTTCTACCATTGTCACTTCTGTTTTCCCAGATTTCCAAATATTATTTTGTTGTTGTTCTCTATTCTCACTGGTACAAATTCCTATGGTTAATTTCTCCTTCTTGGTCTCTGTCTTCTCATATGATTTCATATTCCACAATTTCTCAATTTCCTTCTTACCATGTGTCTTTAACTCAACTCTACAGACATCTGTCTGCTATACATTCTCCTTTGCCATATAGATTATAAGATTTCTATCCAAATCCTCCTTGCCTCTGCCATTCACAAACTGTTGCTTGTATTCTGCAGCTCCACTTCCATTATCCAATGATAATCCTTTCCTCTTTGTTATCAAATTTATCTAATAAATTCTCCAACAAAATGTCAATTCCTTCATATTCAATAAGCATATCACTTGTATATGACTCCTCTTTCCTGTAATAAACAACATTTCCACCACAATTGTTAGATTCAAAACAGCTATGGTTTTCCATCTTCATAGGTGAGTATGCCATCAACTCTTCATACTGTCCTTCTGCAAAAGTTATGAAATTGTCATCAATTTCCATATCCATACTTTCCTATGCATTACACAATATTTGTTGTTCCAACAAAAGCCTATCATTCAACGGTTCAATAGCTAGGATTTCTTGGAGCATATCATTATGAAGTATCTTTTCATCCTCTATACTTTTACTATTGTAACAAAATGATGTCATGTTATCTTCTCCTACAACAGAAACAAAATTCTAGTTTTCTAGAGCTTCTTCATGGTTTACAAATTCAATAAAATAATTCACTTTAAAATCACATAATTCCTAAACTTCTGTATCTATCAATATCATCATGCATTCCTCCACAGTTTCCATAATATCTTCATTTTTGTTTTCTACTGAAAATACTTCATTATGGTTATCATCACAAACTTTCATTCGCTTATCTTCGGCTTCTTTAATCATGACAATTTCCTTGCCAATACCGTCATCCTCAAAATTATTAAATACAAGCTCAAAATATCTTTCTGTCTCAGCCATCTCCTCCAGTAATCTCAGTTCTTCATCAACATGCATAAGCACATTGTCCAATTGTTCTTCATCACCTGTCAAACTTGAAAACATACAAAACATGTCAGTTTCAAAAATACAAGGCTTTTCATTTGAAGCCTCGATGATCAGCTCCTTATTCTCCCCTAAAATATTCCGATAATCCACTAAATTATTGAGAAATTCTTCCTCAACATCTTTTATTTCTTTTGAATTAGAAGCCGGAGAACCCACAGTATTAACCATTTCTTTAATCAACGTTTCAAATCCCAATCGGGATCCACTTGAATGAACAAAGAAGAAGAGCGTTAATGAGGGTTTAAATAGTATTTAATAGAGATATGTGTGCTAGTATATGTCTGCAGTTTGATTAAATCATTATTTATTTATTTATTTGATAATTTTTAATTAATTATTTATTTATTAAAAATTATAATAACATGTTTACTATTTGAGTTAATATCATATATATATATATATATATATATATATATTATTATATAATATATATATATATATATATAATATATATATTATATTATATATAGATATATATATATATATATATTAATAATAATAAGTGAGTAATTTTAATTTGTTATTATTATTATTAATATTAAAATAGCATTTAGTGTATTAATATATTACATATTTAAATATTAAATATTAACCTTAATAATAATATTAATGTATCAATAATGATTAATAATTAATAACTAATAAACAATGGTAATAATAAATAGTGATAATGATAATTAATATGTATTAATAATAATGATAATTAATAATTAATGATAATATTTATGTTCACTGATAAATGATAATATTAATGTGTTAATAAATTAAATGATAATTAATAACTATAATTAATAATAAATAATAAATAACAAATAATGAATAATAAATAATAATAGTAATGCTAATGCATTAATAATAATAATTGATGATTAATAACTAATAACAGATAATTAATAGTTAATAGTTAATAATATTAATGAATTAGTAATCGATAATTAATTTCTTCCTCATCAAAGAAAACTTCTAGGACTGCAACTTCTTGACTATGCTTGGCAACTTCATCATAAGTTTGTAAAATACCTTCCTGTTCTACCCATGCTAAAATTCCTTCAAATATGATGCAATAAGTTTTCACTAAAATAAGACACAACCATTCAGCCATACCTTTTAATTTCCTCCACTAATTGAAGTCTTGAAAGTCCTTATGCATCTCCTTTCTTGCTTGTCTTTCCTTTGCTCCTTTCATCTTTACATACACAGGTTCGAATTATTTAGGCTGCATGCCTGCAATTTTACATTCACAAAATAATTAATCCCAAAATATGAGATACTTTTGTCTATGAGGATGCCACCAACACATCCCTTTCATTCTGATATGCGTAGATCAATTTTCCTCTACTGTCATCACTGTCTCCTTCCCTAAGGAGAGATCCTCTCTTTGGTTCACAGATGTATTCTATCCCTTCATTCTCAATTGTTTGAAGTATTAATTTCTCAGCAAATAATTCTCTGACAAGCCATTTAACTCTTATTCCCACATAAAATCCTTGTTTCCATTTTGCTTTAATTCCTTTCAATAGTAGCTTCTCCAAATGACTGAGTTTTGCCATTATTCCAGCCAACTCTATGACCCTTTCTCATTTACTTATTCCTTTAAGTCCAACTTCTTCAACACTATTTTCCTTATGTCTATCACTTTCCTCTGTACCCTGTCATGACTATCAATACTTAATTCCTTTCCTTCCTCTGGTGAAATTTCCATGTTCACAACTAAGCTGCTACTAACTTTTCCCATTTCACCTGTAACAAGTCTCCTTCTTGCCTCACCAAACTTTCTTGAGTTTAGCCTTTTGACACCTATTGGTTCTTTCATCAAACCTTTCACTGAATAACAATTCTACTCAATGCTCCTCTTACTGGAATTGTTTCGTCCTATCCACAATCACAATTGTGGAGCTACCTTAACAACTTCTACCCAACCTCAGTTGGAAGTTGTTCTCATCTCCTCTTGAATACTCCTTGCTTTATGCTCTGCATCTTCAATTTCTCACTTCCTTCATCATTTAGTAAATTCGTTTACTGTTGGGTACTGTCACCTTTACTCATCTAAGAATTCTTCTTGCTCTATCTTCTTTACATAGCTCATATGCTATGATGCTAGTACAACGCATTCCACCTTTTAGCAATTTCACTGAACTGCACAAAATTATCTCAAGATACACTAAAGTATCTTTCAAACCTGCAATATTTCCTTAAAAGATGTCTTAAAACTAATTCCCATTCCATCAGTCAAAGGACTCACTTGTTCACTATTTCATTTGGACTTTCCATTCAATAGGACTCCATACGGCCAACAATTATTTCCCATTCTATTTTTCATAATGTAATCTCTAGTTTTCAAGACCAATAAAGATCAGATCTGAGTTTCAATTATATTTGCCAATTTATGGCAGATACTATCAATTCCTTCTAATAACCTTATTGTAAGCAAATCCTGTTTTGCTTCTACAATTTCCAAAATTCATTCCCTATAGTGGTCCTTCCTTCAGCCTTATTAAACCCAATCTCTGTTCTTTCAATCATTAATATCATTCCCTTCAACAATATTTAAACAATCTTCATTCATTCTCAGTTCCACAAGATTCTTCAAACCAATTAAATGAATTCAATGCTACAACAACCCACTATTCTATTCAGCTTTAACTTCTAAACATTTTACCTTAGTCAAATCAGTCATGCAATTAACTTTTCCTGAAAGGAAAACACTTCCTCCTTTGAAATTTCAATCCCTTGTGTCACACGGAATGAGTTATATTTGCGGACAAATCCAACCTTCCTAGGAGTCTAAGACTCTCTAATGACAAACAAACCAAACAAG
>APFE030364132.1:3296-19341 GCA_000404065.3 Pinus taeda | reverse complement strand
AAACCTTTCTGGTGGGTTTTTCCGGTCAAAATCCCGTAGCAATTTATTGGAATCGTAAGTTTGATAGCTAGTTTATGCACAATCAAAGCGTCCCAGGGGTTTTTCAGGGTGCTGAATCCAAATATGCAGTTAAAAAACCATTTTAACTGCAACAAATCAAGATTTAACCTCAATTTCTTCCGCCGGATTTCGTCACCGGAATCTCCAAAAAGTCGCATTATAGACAACTCCTAAAAGCAGTTGTCTATAATGCGACTTTTTGAAAGCTTTTTTGGTGGGTTTTTCCGGTCAAAATCCGCCAGCAATTTATTGGAATCACAAGTTTGATAGCTAGTTTTTGCACAATCAAACCTCCCAGGGGTTTTTCAGGGTGCTAAATCCAAATATGCAGTGAAAAAACCATTTTAATTGCAACAAATCAAGATTTAACCTCAATTTCTTCCGCCGGATTCCGTCACCGGAATCTCCAAAAAGTCGCATTATAGACAACTCCTAAAAGCAGTTGTTTATAATGCGACTTTTTGAAAGCTTTTTTGGTGGGTTTTTCCGGTCAAAATCCGCTAGCAATTTATTGGAATCACAAGTTTGATAGCTAGTTTTTGCACAATCAAACCTCCCAGGGGTTTTTCAGGGTGCTGAATCCAAATATGCAGTTAAAAAACCATTTTAACTGCAACAAATCAAGATTTAACCTCAATTTCTTCCGCCGGATTTCGTCACCGGAATCTCCAAAAAGTCGCATTATAGACAACTCCTAAAAGCAGTTGTCTATAATGCGACTTTTTGAAAGCTTTTTTGGTGGGTTTTTCCGGTCAAAATCCGCCAGCAATTTATTGGAATCACAAGTTTGATAGCTAGTTTTTGCACAATCAAACCTCCCAGGGATTTTTCAGGGTGCTGAATCCAAATATGCAGTTAAAAAACCATTTTAACTGCAACACATCAAGATTTAACCTCAATTTCTTCCGCCGGATTCCGTCACCGGAATCTCCAAAAAGTCGCATTATAGACAACTCCTAAAAGCAGTTGTCTATAATGTGACTTTTTGAAAGCTTTTTTGGTGGGTTTTTCCCGTCAAAATCCGCCAGCAATTTATTGGAATCACAAGTTTGATAGCTAGTTTTTGCACAATCAAACCTCCCAGGGGTTTTTCAGGGTGCTGAATCCAAATATGCAGTTAGAAAACCATTTTAACTGCAACAAATCAAGATTTAACCTCAATTTCTTCCGCCGGATTCCGTCACCGGAATCTCCAAAAAGTCGCATTATAGACAACTCCTACTTAAAATGAGATACTACTCATAAATTAAATTAAGTAAAAAAAATATTATTATGTCTTTTAATTTCCCCGTAAAAACTAATAATAACCAATAACGAAAGATCCTCACTTCCACTAACATTTATGTTACAAGAAAATTTACCCCCTTAAAGAATTAATATCTCTAACATCATCAAAAGGTCCATCTATGAATAAATATCCCAAACAATAAAGAAAAAGTGAACCCAAGTTTACGTGGGCCTACAGCTCCTTGTAATTAAATTTGGTCCATTAATTCATGAGCCTATTCTGGTCGATACAAATGGCCACCGCCTGATTGGATACGCAAACAAATGGCAACCATCGGCTTTCACAACTTTTGAAAGAGAACTGCAAGGCCGGTCACCTTTGAATTCACCACACAAACGGTGTAAGCAAGGAATATCTCTTTCTACGTTCACCACGTCGCTGGCTCGTAGCGAGAAGAAAACAAAGTCTAAGGGTTGTACTCACACTTTGGAAGTTTATTCTCTCTGATACCACCGCCACCGTGCGAAAACCTGGACTTCGACGAAGGATGTGCAATTTGACCCATTTATATTGAAAACGCGCGTTCATTAGGTGGACAAAAATTGTCACACTGTTTAAAGCCGTCTAATATACCAACGGGAAACATCAAACATGGCCCTCATCTATGACCCTGAAGCTAACGCCTCTTCTCCCCCTTTCTTATAAAAAAAGTTTTGGTTGTCCTTCATACCACTACTTAAAAGGCCTCTACTCTATCATCTCCACCATGATTCCTTAAGGCCTCTACAAAATCAGTGGGCCTCATCGCTTGGCCTCCAAACACAAAAATTTAGACTTTAGTCTTACCAACCTCCACCAATCCCAATTTCAGAGGCAGCAACAAGAAGAGTAGAAGGCAGTCATGGAAAAGGAACAGTAGCTGTATCCGTTGTCACTGTTCTCTTGAGAAACGAATACAGTTCTCCAACTGCTTCTGGCATCCACATCATTGGCCCTCAAACCCCAGCAAATCATGGCAGCTATGCCTCCTCCCGATTTCACAAATTATCATAAGCTCGCAAACTCTGTGCAGGAAGCCAAAAAATTCAAGAATTCACCACACTGCAGCCAGGAAATTAATGACGTCTTCTGCTGGGTCAGATCTCCGTAGTCATTAAAGCCTTCAAACAGCAAGAGATTTCTAGCGTAGCTGCTGTCCCTCCTGCTCAACAACTTCTTCCTCGAATTAATGAAAAAGAAGTCCTTAGTGCTCGCGTAAGAAGTGTCGGGATTATTTTTGTTTAATTCCAAAACAAATATACACAGGAAAGGTGTTCTCATATCATGTTGGGAATTTTTTGTAATTTCAGAACAAAAGATGAACAGAGGAACAATGTTCTGTTTCTTAACACAGCGGAAACAAAAATCGTTTGCGGAATACGGTGTTTCAACAACTCAGTTTCGTCAATTGCTGAATGCAGTGTTTCAGCAACACTGTGTTTTGACGCTGGAAAACAATTTTCTGAATAAGGTGTTTCAACAACACAAAAAAATACTTGTATTCATTAACAAGACTGCTGCTACAAGATTCTTCCTCTCACGGAGGGATTTCTCCAAATGCTATTACAAAAGCATCTTCCTCACACGGAATGATTTCACAAATGCTGTTACAAATGCTGTTAAAAAGACATCTTCCTCACACACAGAGATTTCAGAAATGCTGTTACAAAAGCATCTTCCTCACACAGAGGGATTCCAACCAAGGAAAGCTTCAGTTCCACACAAATAAATTACTCTGTCTCTGTTTTGAGATTTTACACTGCTGTGTGTAAAAATCTCTTCGTTCGCGCTGCTCTTCACAATGGCGCTCAGGCTGTAATATCTCTGCACTGGTGTGCATTACAAACTCTGTCTTCTCCTGAAAAACATTACACTGTTGTGTGTAAAACTTCTTCACTCTTCTAACATTCACGCTGCTGCGTATTTCTCTGCATTACATTTCATTCTAAAAAATGACATTAGTGCTGCTGCGCATTCCCATTACATATGTTCAACAAAAAATATTACAGTCGCGCTGCTGCATGCTCCCTTTCTCAACAGCAAACCACACTAAAACATATTCACACTGTTGTTTGTTGCGTTTTCATATTCACCAACACAAACTATACTCACGTTGTTGTGTGCACATTTGATTTCATGTTTTACAAAACAAGACAGGGAATACTTCACCTTCGCGCTGCTGCATGCTGCCCTTGCATATACATTTCTGCGTTGCTGCGTATTCTTTGCATTACATCCACACTACTGTGTGTATTACATTCAACCTGTTGGAAAACTTCTCCTTACATTCGTTGTGGCAAGTTTCTCTTTTCATTCCATCCACAAAAACTGGACATTCACACTCTGCTGCGTTTTGCCCTCTTTTTCATTTGCGCTCAGTTGTGCTTCACTTACATTGCTCTTCAACATTGCTGCGTATTCTTTTCCTTCAGCGAGCAACAATCACATTGGCGTTGCGTGCTCCCCTTTAACAACAACACATTACATTCGCTGCTACGAATTCCTTTCGTTTTCACTCAATGGAAAAACTTTCTTCACGCTGCTACATGGGTTACAATACATCTCCACCGAATACAAAAAACATTACATATATAAAAAAAATTACATGCGTTTACTTGTGCCCATACTCTCGTAAAATTAAACACTTTACCTAAAGCAACAACCATAGTAAATTACTTTAATTACTTCACGTGGCCATATAAATTTTTATTACCAAACATATATTTTACTCCACGTCTATCGAGCTCTTTTCAATCAACTTTGCAACTGAACTTTCTAGATGTTGCGGTACATTCCCCATGTCCGCAATAAAACCTGGTGTTTACTATTTTTACCAACTCTGCCATGATTTTTGTCTTCTTTAATGTTTGATGTCCTTGACCCTGAAAAACAAAATCTGCACCGTGTAAGAAAAAATGTAGTCTCCATCTGTTGTTTTAATTGGTACGAGGAAGTGTACCGGTTTTTTGGAAACAGTACGCAGCAGGGGAAATTAACATTTCAACACTCCCCTTTGATTTCAACTACTGGTTTATTAGTCATACCTAGACATTTCATCAAAAATTCAAAACTTTTTGTCCCAATGGTTTGGTCAGAATATCAACAAACTTAGATTGGCTGGAGACCTCCAGGGACTTTCGGACTGTATTTCCTTCCTTCTCCATACTTGTGTGACTTTTTTCTTTTGCATGGTTCTAGCTTGTGTAAGAGCCCATGTTAAGTTACAATCACCTGCCATATGATCAATGTTATGACACTTGAAGCATTCTACATTGTTCATGAATAAGATTTCATGATTTCTTCCTATAAAATTGTTTTTTGGAGGTTGTCGGAGACTATAACATCTATCTCTATGAGATGCTTTAGAGTCTTTTTCCATATGACCAAAGTTTGAACAAGAATAACAATAACCAAAAATTGAACTTTGGTACCTGGGAGACGGAGGTTTCCTTGATGTACTTCTGAAGCCTTTCTACCTTGAAATCCTTTGATGATAACCATTGCCTCTTGCCTCTTTGACATCATCTACATTTCTTTTTGGAGATGGTTTTTTACTTGGAGCAAGATTTCTTCTATTGTAGCCTTGATTTTCTCCTTGCCTTTGCTGGAACTGGGAGCATCACCATTTCTTTCTGGCTTCTTCACATTTCATTTGCTTAAAGCATTTTCATTCTTGTTTGAGGGTTCACCTCCATACCCGAGTCCTGATTTATCAGATGGACATCTGTGATAGCTGAGCATGTCATCCAAGGCTTGAGAGCTCTTCAATATTTTGTTCATCCCTTCAACCTTTTTCTGAGGAGGACAATCTCTTCTTCCAATATTTCACATTCATTATTCTTCTTTGCAAGTTGTTCCTCAGTTTCTTCCTTGCTACGAGTAGCTTCGGCTGCTACTATTTTAAGGGAGATGATATGTGACTTCATTTTGAAGATTTCTTCATTCTTTTCTTGACTGCTCTCCATTTTCTTCTCAGCTCCTTGTGCCTGTTTCCTAGCTTCTTGTAATTGAGACTTAAGGGAGGAGACTTCTACCTTGCACTGACCAATCTCTTCTTCAAGTTTGTTCATGCTCTTGTGTCTTTGTTCAAGTTGACTTGACAAGGTATTTTCCTGCTTCTTTTCTTTATTAAATTGATTTGTCATGGATATGACTTCTTCATGATGCTTCCTTTTGCTTTGATGAAATTCCTTCTTAAGCTTGGCAAGCTCTTCATCCCTTTCTTGTACTTGAAGCTTGATGAGGTCAACTTTCTTCCTTGTTTGATCTTGGTTACCAACTAAAGCTATCTTCTTAAGTGCCTCATTTTCCTTTTTCAAATTGTTAATCTCTTCCATGGCAGTCATAAGTTGAGCAAGGAGTTCTTCTACAAAGTCCTTTTCATTCTTTTCATCTTCTATGCTGGATTCAGGATCTCCTTCTTGATTGATGGTCATGGTCAATGCTCCTTTTGAGTGAAGGTCATGAATTCTGTCCCATATATCCTTTGCTGATGAATATTTTTCTATATTTTTCTTTACATAATCAGGTAGCCCATTCAAGATTATCTTTGCTGCTTTTGCATTGTACTCCTTGGATTCTCTATCCATCCTGCTATCATCAATCATTGATTCCCAAAATTCAATCCCTTGAGACTGTAAGAAAGTCCTGATTTTTGCTTCCCATACATTAAAGTTCCCATTGAGCCTTGGAGCCTCATCAAATTGATTGTCCTCTATTTTGGTAGTAGAGGGAGACACATCCTTAGGAGGATTGGAGGCTTTCTTCCTTGGCCTCGCCATTTGTGTTCTTTGCCCTTATTCTTGCACTCTTAACTATACTTGGCTGTGTATTTAAAATAACTGACTGTTTCTTCAACAACAACACAAAAAGCTAGCTTGAGAAATACCTTGGATTTTTTACTGAGTCTTCACTCTGCTGAAGAAGCTGCTACAACAAGAAATCCTTCCTTTAGCTTCTTTGACAACTTCAAAGAGCCTGGACAAGCTTCAATACCACTGTTGGGAATTTTCTATTTAATTCCAAAACAAATATACAGAGGAAAGATGCTCTGATACCATGTTGGGAATTTCTGATAATTCCTGAACAAAATATGAACAAAGAACAATGTTCTGTTTCTTAACATAGCAGAAAAAAATTGTTTGTGGAATACAGTGTTTCAGCAACGCAGTTTCGTCAATTGCTGAATGCAGTGTTTCAACAACGGTGTTTTAGCAACGCTCTGTTTTGACGCCGAGAAACTATCTTCTAAATACGGTATTTCAGCAACACAAAAAAACTTGTATTCATTAACAAGACTGTTGCTACAAGATTATTTCTCTCATGGAGGGATTTCACAAATGCTGTTACAAAAGCATCTTCCTCTTAACATAGGGATTCTCCAAATGCTATTACAAAAGCATCTTCCTCACACAAAGGGATTTCACAAATGCTGTTACAAAAGCATCTTCCTCACACAGAGGGATTCAAACCAGGGAATGCTTCAGTTCCACACAAATAAATTACTCTGTCTCTGCTTTGAGATTTTACACTGCTGTGTGTAAAAATCTCTTCATTCGCGTTCCTCTTCACAATGGCGCACAGGCTATAATATCTCTGCACTGTTGTGCATTACAGACTCTGTCTTCTCCTGAAAAACATTACACTGTTGTGTGTAAAACTTCTTCACTCTTCTAACATTCACGCTGCTGCGTATTTCTCTGCATTACATTTCATTCTCAAAAATGACATTAGCGCTGTTGCGCATTCCCATTACATATGTTCAACAAAAATTATTACAGTCATTCTGCTACATGCTCCCTTTCTCAACAAAAAACCACACTAAAACATATTCAGACTATTATGTGATGTGTTTTCATATTCACCAACAGAAACTATACTCACGCTGCTGCGTGCATATTTCATTTCATGTTTTACTAAACAAAATAGGGGAATACTTCACCTTCGCACTGCTGTGTGCTTCCCTTGCATATACATTTCTACGCTACTACGTATTCTTTGCATTACATCCACACTGTTGTGTGTATTACATTCAACCTGCTGGAAAACTTCTCCTTACATTCGCTGTGGCGACTTTCTCTTTTCATTCCATCCACAAAAACTGGGCATTCACGCTCTACTGCATTTTGCCCTCTTTTTCATTTGCGCTCAACTGTGCTTCACTTGCATTGCTCTTCAATGCTGCTGCGTATTCTTTTCCTTCAGCGAGCAACAATCACATTGGCATTGTGTGCTCCCCTTTAACAACAACACATTACATTCGCTGCTGCGAATTCCTTTCGTTTTCACTCAATGGAAAAACTTTCTTCATGCAGCTACGTGGGTTACAATACATCTCCAACGAATACAAAAACATTACATATATAAAAAAAAACTTACATGCGTTTACTTGTGCCCATACTCCCGTAAAATAAAAAACAATAAAATTAAACACTTTACCTAAAGCAACAACCATAGAAAATTACTTTAATTACTTCACGTGGACGTATAAATTTTTATTACCAAACGCAGATTTTACTCCACGTCTATCCAGCTCTTTTCAGTTAGCTTTGCAACTGAACTTTCTGGATGTTGCGGTACATTCCCCATGTCCGCAATAAAAACTGGTGTTTACTATTTTTACCAACTCTGCTTTTATTTTTGTCTTCTTAAATGTTTGATGTCCTTGACCCTGAAAAACAAAATCTGCACCATGTAAGGAAAAATCTAGTCTTGATCTGCTATTTTAATTGGTGCGAGGAAGCGTACTGGTTTTCGGAAAACAGTACGCAGCAGGGGAAATTAACATTTCAACAAGAAGATACGTGGCATTGAAGTGAACGAAGGACAAGGCAGAGCAATTGGTATTAGAAGGAATAAAGGTAACAAATGAAAAGCCCTTGTGCTTCCACGTGTATATCATATTACGGAAAGAGGAGGATAATGATGAAGAAGGAGAATTATAATTCGACACATTCAGTTACATGCCTCGTCCCCCAAAGTGGCAGAGGCACCACAATAGCAAACAATATTTTGAGCAGAAAAGAGCGAGGAAGTGCTGTTTGAGATTGGGAATGAATGACTCAACCTAAATGCGGATTTTCCTCAAGCACATTTAGCTCTCTATAGTCCTCTTTTATTTATTCAGAAATGCAGAATTTTATTACATTTGTTACTGGAATTTCAAAACATCTCAAATTCTAGTGCAATCTGTGTGCATTTTCACAGTCTATACGTAAATTTGGATGTTGGTCATAAACATTCAAACCCTCCTCAATTCAATAAGAAATGTAGAAATTTCTCCCTGCAATTTCCAAACATTCCAGATTGCATTTCAGGGTAATATGTAGTTTTATAATAAGTTGGAACTACGGATGGATCAATGCCAGGCATTTCTTCATAAGACCAAGCGAATACATCTCGAAACTCCTTAAAAAGGTCGGTGTAAATCTAAATTTCTTCAGGGGAACATTCAACTATGATGAAGATATTCTCGATAACTTTAGGGTTCCTAGAGATGTTTATCGATATCATTTTTGAAATCGCCAACATATTACCTTCAGTACGAAAGTGTGTTGGAGCCAAAGGATTTGATACTGTACAAACATCACTAGTAAACAGCTCGGAGAACCTAGATTATACTTCCTACAATGGAGGAAGGAAATATGAACGATGGTGTAAGTCTTCCCAAGGTCGACCTACACCCATCATTACTTCTAGGATTGCTTCTTTGGATGGTAAAACCATATCTAAGCAGTCCATAGTGGAGGTAGAATCAAGGGTCCAGGCCGGGGCCACCTCACCGTCTAACTGCTCTTCAGAGAAAGGAGTAGAATGGTTGTCTGCAGAGTTGATGATAGACTGATATCTAAGCTCTGCTACAGACATAGGGAATTCCATTCCACCAACTTGTCCTTTAGCTCATGTGGTCGTAGGTGAAGGCAAGGTCCAAGGGTCTAAAAAATAATGAGTTCGGAAGAACTCTTCCCATGAAGACTCCTTGGATGATGAGACGACATTGATTCTAGCGATAGGAGAGGGGAAATAAAATATACCCATCGATGAAGAATACATCCCAACTCCTAGTGGGCGAGGGTTATCCACTAAAGGGACAGTAGAATCCAAAGTTGCTTGAGGATCAATTGGAGAATAATCCAATTGATCAACCTTGACAATATTCCCTTCATGAGAAAAGCAAATGACACGAAACAGAGTTGAAACAACAACATCCATCTCATATACCTAGTTCCTTCCTAAAAGGAGATTGTAATCTAGGTTAGCATCAATGACTTCTACTTTGATATTGACGAATTTCCTCCCAACACATATGGAGAAGGCTGGGATAATCCCATGCGGCCTATGAGAATGCCCCATCGAATGCAGTCAGGAGGGTAGGTGAAGGAACAGTTGAAGGCGATCCAACGACGTCCCAACATGACATCGACATGACACACATTGAAGCCACTTCATCAATAACGGTATGAAAAATATTAATTGTCCGATATGTAGACTTTATTTGAAAGGTCATGTAATGAGGGAGTTGCTTTTTGACATTAAGCATGTCGAAAGTGAGCACTAAAGAGTTATTTGGATCAATTGCCCCTATCGTCGAAAGCAAGGTACTTCGTTGAGCTGGACATGACTGGAGAGCCTCCAAAGTGGACATAGTGCATGGACTCTAAGCTAGATCCTCAACAATGGAGTAATTATGGGCAACCCTAGCATTAGGATTGATAGTTGCGTGTTTAGCAGAACCTTTTGGTATTCGTGGTATAGTCTCGATAGGGGGTCGCTCAAAATGAAGGTCGGTATTTTTAGGAGCATTTTTTTCCTTGAATGTTTCAGTTTCACAGTAATCACGTGACTGAGTGGCCACATGGACATTAGAACCCATCATGAAAACATTTGATGATTTCTCTCCTTCCTGGTTGCCCCCTGCTGAGGTACCAGGATTCGAACTCGCGCCAACAAGCAATTGCTACCCTTGGGGAAAAGGGTTAGTCAACACAACCTGAGAGATAGAAGTCCCTTGCTGCCCTAACAAGTGCTAAGTGCCTTGAATCTTTTGGCAGAGATGAGTTAAATGGTCTCCACTGCATAGCTTGCATGGAAACTTGACTTTCTTTCTAGACTCATTTCCAGCACCACAAGCATTATTGACAGGTTTATTTGCGTCATTCTTCCCATCTTGAATCTTTTTCTTACCTCATCCTTTCTTTTCCCATTGGAATTTTGATTTCCTTTGGGTTTGGAAGATTGGATGGCATTAAAAAAAGAGGGTTGAGAAGACGTAGGGTTAGACAATGTGACCTAATTGTTAGGAGCAGTTTGTAAAGACAACTGCTGCAATTGGCTCAACAGGTTCACCGCATTTGTGTCTACAGATCCAATGATAGCATCTGCATGGGGACCTGGCTTCGACTTGGATATATCAACCTTAGTCCCAGGAGTGTCTGGCAAGATTTTTTGTAGAATCCCAGACTGAGAATAAATCAACTCTAACTGTTGGGCCCTGAAAATAGCCTGCTCCTCAGAATAGACTCTGGACAAAGAGACATCCTTAGAGATTTCAGGTTGTAACGATTTCAAAAACCATTCAAAATGGTATTCCAGAGGAATTTTAGCTTTAATGAGCCTCTTTCTTCGTCTCCATTCCTGAATATGATCAGAAATGTGAGTTGTTGTGTACTGACGAAAATTGGCCAGAAGTTCAGTTTCCTCATCATAAAAGATGGGCAATTCGAAATGATTTAGGAAAATATTATCCAAATCAGCGAAAGATGTAAAGCTACCCCCTGGCAACTCTATATACCACTTAGCCGCATTTCCAGTCAAGGCGTGTTAAAAAAGTCTTAACCTAACCGAGTCATCGATAAGGGAGTTTGATGAGCACCACAAATGGAATGTGGTTACATGTTTGCCCAGGTCTTCACCGCCCTTCCCTTCGAATTTTGGAATGTCTGAAGAGAGTTTGTTTGGGACCAGAGGCCAGGCCGGATTGTATTTGATTGGATCGTTTGTTAATTTCGTGAGGTTTGGAAAATTCAACGTTGCCAGAAAAGGAATCCTAGGAGGACCTTGGGGATTCCAGCCAGACTGGGCAGGGCCCCCAAAGTTCTGAAAAGATTGGCCTGGATTTTGAAAGGCACCAGGCTACTTGAAGTAACTAGTAGAACCAGCTAAACCAAAAGGCAAACCTTGTGATCCAGCAAAACTCAGAGTTTGACCAACTCCGGCCGAAAAACCTCCATCACCATTGAAGCTCCCTCCTAAAGGATTATAAGGAATTGATAGCCCCTGATACGGATTCCAAGTAGAAGCTAAGGGAGGAATACTTTTAAATGAACTAACTATGGAGTATGACCTATTCCCTTGTTGGCCAAAAAACATATTCCCAGTTCTTATGCCACTAACCACAGGGTTAGTCCAACCTTGAAAGGGATTGTTGTCTTGTCCTATAGAAGAAAAATTAATTGATCCTATCGTCAGGTTGGAATGTGGTATATGACCACCTCCAAAAGGAAAACCCTAGAATGAAGTCGACCCACCCATCATTGATGTGGAGGCACTAAACAGAACTAATGGAATACCCTGTGAATGGTTGCCAAATGGGAAGAATCTAGAACTAAAAGAATTGGCTTGGGAATTTCCACTCGTACAACGAATGGAGGTAGACCCAATGAAGAATGTCCTAGCAAAAGGCTCAAATAAAGATGCAGAGGATATGGAAATAGTTCCTCCCCCTCGTACTGATGTTGGAGTCTGCATGGTTGTAGCACTTGTAGTAGAAACCATGCCTTCAGTAGTGGTCATCGAAGGTAAGTGCGTAATATGACCTGGACTTGACGGCCTATGCGTCGGAGTCCCAATGTATTGTAACACGTCTGGATAGTTAGAAGGTAGGGGAGAATTCGGAGATGCTAACGACTCTGAGAGTTCTTCTACCTCTATGTTATCTTTCGATTGAAAGAGAACTCAAGAAAGAACTGGAGTGTTCCTCTCTAGTTCCGCGGAAGTACTAGGCCTATCCTAAACACTAAGTCCCCTGAGGGGAGGATCAATCTCCGATGCATCAGCTGCCACGAGATGAAACCCACCAGTAGTATTACCTCTGCACCTTCTAGGAGAAGGCTCTAAACTTGGTAGTGAAAGACCACGAAGTCTTCGAGACCGTCTAGGCGATTGGTTAGCCACTATGAATTTTTATCAAGATCTAATTAAAGACTCAAGAAAAATAAAGCTAAGCCAACAAAGATCACAGAGCACACAATAAAAAGTCCCTAAAAGATGTCATCTAGTCAAACAACTTTCGAGTACTTTCGCTCCAGGTGATGAGGACTAGACACCAAAATACAAGAAAGTGAAGTAAGGGGCATTCCGAAGATAGTTTGGGATAATGATGGCCCAGTCCTACCAGCAAAGGTAACAGAGGAAGTTACGCTGACCTCCTAACAACATCCTGGGCTGGTGCAAGCCCCCAAGCTTCACAAGGGTGCTCTCCAGTAGTACCGTTGAGAGTGATACAACATCGACCTCAGGTGTCATGGGATTCCCCTCCGTAGTGAACTATGTAGATCCCTGGGAGAAGCAACTAAGGTTACCAACTCATGTCAGAAACCAGGTGGAATAGTTGTGAGGTAAGATCTGACAAGTAGGAGAGGGGGTATCTCTCTTCCTTATCTTCAAAAACCCCCGTGCTTAACTCTCAGATTCGGAGATTTCGTAGTCTTCCTAACGCTATTAGATTTGCACTCACTATTCAGATTCCTATGTTTGACAATTTAAATGGCTTTGGAGAGTTTTCTCTCCACACGCCTAATCCAAGGCCCTAAAATGTCCTAAAACTTGTTGGTGTGTCTAAACTAACAATTATGAAAAAGTTCTAGTGTATTTTGATTAGCACTTGTTTTTAAATGGGTTGTTCTTTAAGTCAAGAGATAAGCAGAGATGAAACTGATGGTGTTTTGACGTAAAAGAAATTAATAAAAACCAAACTATATGCAAGCGCACTCGTTTTGTTCTACGATGAAAAAAATTTCTACTAGGTTCTGAGAAACTTCTAAGAAAGCAACAAACTTTTTCTATTCTTTTCTTTTACTCAAGATTCACACTCACAAAAGTTAACAAAACTATGGATGCTCTAAAAGATGCACAAATTTATCCTAATGCAATGAGTACATGCTAATGCAAACTTAGACTACTCTAAATCAAAGAATGAAAGTAATTTGTTTATCAATTCTAATTAGACACTTACGATGCGTAGATAGAATATGAGTTGCTAATGCTCATTTTCGTCCAAACACTAAAATTAAATTTCAAGACAAACGAAAATTCACTTTCACTCGCAAAAAGGAAACTAAATCAAAACAAAGCCAAAGAAAGCAGAAAACCAAGTTTTCAAGAAGTTTTCTTCAAAAGAAAAAACAAAAATGACTTTTCAAAAGTTCTCTAACTAAGACTAAAACTTTATGATCAAAGAATAGGCAACAAAACACTTTGCAAGTTAACAACACAAAACGGGTGAAAACTAAACAAAAAGTGTGTTTCAAGATGCTCTTAACAATAAAAAAGTAGCGAAAAGAGCTCGGTGATAATGATTGTGAGATCAAAAAAGACAATTCTTAAAATCATCACACAACAACTTTCAAAAAGCAAGAAAAGTAAATGGTCACAAAGATGCAGTTTTGATACGCAAATAAAAAGATCACCAATACAAGATTTGCTACAAACATTGAGATCAATCTTTTTGCCCTGAAAGACCAGAACAACGAAGATTCCAAGAAAGAAATCTTGTGCAACAAAACAAAACAAGACCAATACTTTCCACAACCAGAGAGAATTTGAAATCATGAACTTACTGTAAAAATAAACACTGACATAGAAAAGCAACTGCTCAGGAAAGACTAAGACCAACATATAGATCTTTAGAGAAAAAAATATTGGAAAGATCTTGAAAAGTTTAAGGTAACCGAGGAAATCTACGTATACGCGGGTTCACTTAAGGAAACTTGCGTACATAGGCCTTTGTAAATTGGGAAACAACGTATACAACAAATCTCAAGAAAAAAACAAGAAACAGTCTGAAGAAAATGATAAAACTTACAGTTCAAGTTCCTACAGCAACAGACTACTCAGTCACAACACGTAAATAAACAGCTGAACCGTGATTGGCTTGAATAAACCCAAACTAGGAACAATATTGTTTTCCCCAGCGGAGTCGCCAATTCTGTTTAGGGACAAATTCCCCTAGGGTCTTTGGTTGATACCCTAGCAAATCGGGGGTTATCTACAAAGAAAAACATGCATTCACATAGCCATGTTGCTAATATAAACAAACTACACGAAGAGAGGTGCACCTAGGGGTCCTTCGTTTGGGAAGATCCAGCCAAGGTCCAAACCCTCTTGGAGTTCTTTTCGATCCTTCAACCTACAAAGCAATCAATTACAAAAAGCATAGAAGTATATGGAACAAGAATCATAAGGAAATCCACTTCATAGCATATCGAAAAGTAGTTAGTTATACAACTAAGACAACGATTCGTACATGAATCATAACATTGATACCATAAGCATGAAGAAGATCAATATCAGGAACAAGACAAATGTTTCTTTTATTATAAATAACTAAAGTACAGAAAGGAATGATCTCACCTGAGTCTTCCTTTTGCAGGCTCCAAGTGGAATCGTCCTCTGGATTCGTCCAGTCTCAAGCCTTCAACAAACTCCTTCCATGACTCATTCCAAGATATCTCAACTAATGGAAAGACATCATAACTCAAGGAAACAAGGGTTTCCTGTAATGGGGGAAGTGCTGGAAGCACATGGATCTTCAGACTTGGTCAGGGATAATCTCAGCAGAGTGATTTTTATCTCTCTTCTCTCCTTCTTAGGCCTTCCCATTGAAGCCTTTTTATACTTCTCCCAAAGTAGGTTTTTAGTTGGGAATTCGTTGGCAACAGTTGGGCCACAGGAACTAATAGGTAATCAACAGGTAAAACCCATGATCTCTGCCCGAAATTAAGGAGATTTAATTTTTTTTAAGTGTTTTAGGACATATACGCGGGTTGGGTATATGCAGACCCGCATACACACACGTTTAGCTCAGGGCAATGTCGCATATAGGGAGTAAAACATTGTTTTTTAAGTCTTTGGACCAGGTCTGGAAGGATGGGTTGCCCTAGGACATGAGTGCAACATCACAAACATCAAGAGTGAGATTTGGAGCTATAACATACGATTTTTAATGTCAGCACCATGTTCTTTGAGTCTTATCTTGAAGGATCTTCTCGTCTATCTAATTTAACATTCCCCACATGAACACATGACTTTATAAACACCCTTTTGTTGTAGGCGATCCAGATTTTCTTTAACTGATCTCATATTCTGTCTTATGGTTGAAAAGGGTTTAAAATAAGTTTCAATATCAACAATGTAAACTTTGAAACGGGAACTATAAACTCAAAACGGGAACTCTGGCCCAAAAAACCCAAAAAAACATTAAAAACAGTGCTAAAAACGAAAAGTGTGTATACTTGAATGATGTCTTTTTTTTTAGGTGCCAATTTTGAATGTGTTTTAAAAATGGCGGTGACTACGAAATTTACTATGAAATTTTCGTGCAAAATATAGCTTCAAAACGAAAGTGGTGCTACTGGAATAACAATTTTTTTTTTAGGGTCAATTTTCAAACTTTTTAAAAAATGCTAATAAAACCAATTTTTTATGTCTCAAACAAAGTTA
>APFE030364110.1:0-14283 GCA_000404065.3 Pinus taeda | reverse complement strand
ATATCAAGCTATCCATGGGAGAATATGTATTGAATATCCCAATGCTTTCCATTCCAATGGGTGGTGCTGATGTTGTACTAGGAGTCCAATGGCTACAATCCTTGGCTACAATAGCTTTTAATTTTCAAGAAACTTTCATGACATTTTCTTTAGAAGGAAAGGAAGTTGAATTAAAGGGTATCATAGGGAAGCCATGAAATATAATCATCTCTAACGAAATGACAAAGCTTCTAAAGAAAGAACAAAGAGGCGTAATTGCACAATTATGTTCACTAGAGGTTCCCACGTCGAAATCATATATTTCTCCAAATCTCTAAAAAGCCTTGGACAATCATTCCAAGGTATTTGAGACTCCCAAAGGCCTCCCACCTTTTTGTGATCATGATCATGCTATTCATTTTACAGGAAGTGTTCCTCCAAACATCGGGCCTTACTGATATCCCTTTGCACAAAAGAGTGAAATTGAACGTATGGTTATAGAAATGTTAGAGGTTGGTATATTCAACCTAGTGAAAGTTATTTCTTTTCTACAATAGTATTGGTGCACAAGAAGGATGGATCATGGTGCAGGTGTCTGGACTATAGAGAGCTCAACAAGCTCACTATTAAGGATAAATTTCCCATTCCTCTCATTGATGAATTATGGATGAATTGCATGGAGAATTTTACTTCAGTAAGTTGGACCTTCATGTAGGATATCATCAAATGAAAATGAAGACTGAAGACATTTCAAAAACAACATTTAGAAATAATGAGGGTCATTATGAATTTTTGGTCATGCCTTTTGACCTTACCAATGCACCTTCTACATTCCAAGGTTTGATGAATTCCGTTTGCAAACCCTTCCTTAGAAAATTTGTGTTAGTATTTTTTGATAATATACTAATATACAAAAAGTCTTGGAAGGATCATGTTCAACATGTTGATAGAGTGCTCAGACTATTGGATGAGAAACAATTATATGCAAAAACCTCCAAATGTTTATTTGGAGTACAAGAGGTGGAATACTTGGTTCATATTGTTTCTCATGAAGGTGTTAAGGTAAATACTCAACAAAAAAAAAATTCTCCAACTCTTAAAGGATAACCTCACTTTGGCACAGAATCGAATGAAACAACAGGAAAATCAACATTGCAGTGAAAGAAGTTTTGATATAGGTGACTGGGTATTTTTACGAATACAACCATACAAACAAATGTCCCTCAAGAAAGCTAAAAAGGATAATAAATTATCACTAAAGTACTATTGTATTTACAAGGCGCTGCAAAAGATTGGTACTGTGGCATACAAATTGGAGCTTCCTGCATCTTCCCGAGTGCCCGCAGTTTTCCATGTTTTAGGCTCAAAAAAGTTTATAAGTGACAAGCTCCCAATTTAAACAATATTGTTGGAACTTGATGAGGAAGGAAAAATCATATTGGAACCTGGAGCAGTCATGGAAACAAGAACTTGATAGCTATGAAATCGATCAATATCAGAGTATCTCATCAAGTGGAAGAACTTACCCGCTGAAGATTCTAGATGGGAGGACGAGAATTTTATACAGAAGCATCTAGAACTACTCAAGTGTTCAGGACAACACTTTTTGAAGGAGAGGAGCATGTTAGGTCCCTATACTAGTAGTGTAACCCCTTATTGTTATTAGTGCAATCCCTTTATTAGATTGTTGTGCCCATGTAGTCCCCATATTGTTATTATTATGCCCCATAGAAGCCCACTATTGTTATTTTTGTGCCCTTACATTATTATTGTTATGTCGGCTTTGATTACATTATGACCCCTTAGACTCCTATATATAGAAAGGAGGTATTTTCATTTGTATCATCCTTGTTCATTTGTGTAATGTAAAGGACGTTGCCCCCTCAAAGAGGCTGATTTCTAAGGCGTTGATATTTCTTTTCTATATTTCTGTCAGCTGGTTTCATAACAAAATCCCTTTGTATTTTCCCAAGCTACTAATGTGATCAATATTAATAATCAAGGATAGTGTAATTTTGCATTATTTTCTTGGGTATCTAGGCAGTCCTGCTTAAATTGTTTCAGCAAGTATAGTGCCCAACCCATCTTTTCTCCCTTTGCACATCGGTTTGCTAGAATGATGGTCTTGCTAACACTTCATGTGTTGTAGACTTGCAAAGTGCTTTACAGGCTATTGCCTTTGTAGAAAACTTGGTGTGTGGTTGTTAATTTGAGAAACCATATAGCCATAAATTCCCCTAATTGTTCCATAGTCCTTGGTTACCTGTGCACCAAGACTTATGTCTGCAATTATTAGTTCTAAGTTGGCTCATTCCATGGTAAGACCAGTAAAGTAATGAATCAAAGTAGGAGTCAATGCCACTAGTTTATCTAGCCAAAGGTAGCCTCCATGAACATAAGACAATAGACATTTTATGGCCATATTCATCTTATTCCCCCTTAAAAAATGAGGAATAACAAATAAATTAAGAATATCGATGTTCTCTAGGTGTGAGCCCAATCTTGCAGCTCCACTTGAGTCACAGTAGGATCTGTTGTCTCCACACACTGAAAATATTCCTCTAAATTGAGGATTTTGGTGGGATCATGTATATCATGATCAAAATACTTAATCCTCTCAAGATGACTTCACATCTTTCTCTCGCTTTGAACACCAGGTCGAAGGGGCAATATCTCCACAATGTAATTTGCATCATGAGGGACTGAAACAGGTAGATCTTTCTTTCTTTTGTGGTGGCATATACTGGGGCTCTTCCCTATAGCCTACTACCATCAATGGCACAATGATATATGAGATCAACTCTACACTAGTATCCTCCTAGCTTGAAACTGAGTCTTATATTCTTGGAGACACAATTTCTTCCCGCAGTTTGTCAACTTTAGCTTTTTTAGGGTACGAAGGATGCTTAGTCCATGGTTTTTGTTCCCCTGGATACCTTCCCACTTTCCCCATAACTCTGTAATGGTTGTGCCTAGATTAAATACCCTTATTCATGATTCTTATATTTGGTTTGTATCAACTGTTTCGGCCGTAAGCTCTTATTCATACTTCTATCTTGGCCTTTTACTCCCAACTTATCTCACTGCACAAATGGGATGAATGCACACACTTTTTGTTCTTATGCTAACATTCATCATTATCCCACTCTTGAGCCATCACTTTATCTCAGTGGTATAATTTGAGGTAATTTTCCACTTACCTTGATGTCCTCACGTTGTAGATGGGTTGTATCCACACTATTTCCAACTACGATCACGCCCTAACGACAACAATTTTGGTAATTATTACTTTCCTTTATTAGTAATTATTGAATGTCCATCTCATTTACCCTTGACGCCTGTCTAGTGAGTTTTGTACCAATGATTTTTAATGTCATCAGTTTCTAGTTGGTTCATCGGTTCTATAACTGTCGCCCACTATCTGTTGATGTGATTTTGGCTTTAGCCTATGACTGCAGTATTTCTACTAAATGTTGTGCCACATATTAAAATAAAATTCCCTGCCTGATATTGTAGTACAATCACCTAACTTCTAGGACGCCTCCAACACTACGTGTTGTCTACTCTAACGCTAATACTAAGCAGAACTTTCGCCTAATGCGCATTATTTCATATTTTCACACAATGTAACTTTTTCTCCAACTATTTGACAATTCCTACTTTGGAAAATAGAGAATAACCATTATTTAACAATTTTGACAAACAACACAAATTTAACTCTAACTCACAAACAACACACTTTATTTATGCAAAAGGGTGGAATTATTTCTTTCTCCTTAGACCTAGTGTGCAAGAGCTTGGTTGTCTTTATAAAGCTTCAACTAGCTCCCATTAACAAAACCTTCTTGCAAGGTACCATCCAAATTCTTCAATAGTTCCATGCCCACATCTGTCACATGTTGAATGATGTATGGCCCCAACCAATGCATCTAAAATTTTCCCGAGGGTTGCAAAAATTTGTTGTCAGACAAAAATACCAAAACACCAGGCTGAACTGTTATTTTCTTAAGTCTTATGACATGCCATGACTTCTCTCTAGTTTTCTGCACTTCCTAGTGAAATTTGGCTATTGTGTGATCTTCCTCCATTTGTAATAGCTCTTATAATATTTCCCCCACTGTGCCAAGTTCTGTCAATTGCCTGGTTGTTGCAATGCACAAGCTAGGTACCAAAAATTCCATTGGCATTACCACCTCCTACCCATACACAAATGGGAAATATTTTTGTCATGTCAACTTCTTGCATGTGGTCCTACATGCCCAAAAAACTAATGATATCCTCAAATCCCAATCATCAAGCTATACATTGCGTACCTTAGTAAGCGTTGTCTCCAATATTTTTTAAGGGCCTCCATTGTACCATTAGCCTATGGATGGTAGGGAGTGCTCTTATAGTGAGAAATATAAAACTCCTATGTCAACATTGCAATGGTCTTACTAAAAAAATGAGTTCCTTAATCACTCATCAAGATCTTTGGACACTCAAATCTGGTTACTACATTGTCAAATAATAAATGTGTAGTTGTCTCTACACTACAATCTTTGACTGGTGCGTCTTTCGCTCATATGGTTAGACAATTAGTAGTAGTGATTATGTACCGCAAATCAATTATCCTTGGGGTAGGGTTGATTTGGCCGAGAAAATCAATTTTCCATTTATTGAGTGGTTTTAGGGTGAGCTCGGGAACTAAGGGCATGTCGTATGTTCGAGAAGGCTTCCTGACTCGTTGGCATACGTCACAATGTTGTAAAAATATTTGGCATTGACATGTAGAGTAGGCCACCATAACCCTGCGTGCAATATATTTTGTGTTGTGTCCTATCCTGCATAATTTCCTCCAACAACAACTATGTGCGCTTCTATCAGTATCATCGGTCATTCACATTCCAACACATACCTACGCAAAATCCCA
Organism: Pinus taeda; assembly: GCA_000404065.3. Taxonomy (NCBI): domain Eukaryota; kingdom Viridiplantae; phylum Streptophyta; class Pinopsida; order Pinales; family Pinaceae; genus Pinus; species Pinus taeda. Next base: position 9,392 of record APFE030364110.1, on the reverse strand, counting down.
TTTGTACCCAACTTGTATAAGAAACCTATGATTAGATGATAGTTTTCTTCTTTTACTACTAATTGTTTCTTTTGCATGACAATATAACCTAATGGCGCCATCATTATGAAATTTTAAATGTTGTTGCAATTACTGGTTATTATTATCCTATTTATTCATATTATTTTTCAACTACAAAATACTTGCGGCAAATACTGAATAAAACTCAACTTCAACTTCACTGAAAAATAAATAACCACGGGAACTGAGAATATTATGTGCACACGCTAATAATGGACACCAATATTTTCATACAAATGTCCCTAGAAAAATACCATAGGGAAAACAATTCTACAAATGAGGGTTTTATTATTAAAATTCTTCAGAAAAATTATTACAATTGGTTTTTGTGAGATCTAAAACCTCCATAAAATTATTTTGATCGCTTTTGCAAGTCTAAATAACCTCCTGGAAGCTACTCGACCCACCATAACAACTTTGATCTCCCTATGAAGCTAATTCTGGCTCACACATGTGGCCTGGTAGATAAAATTGGCCCTCCTAGCAACTTGCACTGGCTGGGAAAACTAACTCAGCCTCCATTTGATAATCTCGACCTCAACTGGAAAATTGATCCTCCTATGAAAATCAATCTCTCATTAAAATTTCCTTGATCCACAATTTCTCCCTCTCTGAATAATTCACACCGCCTGTTAGGGTAATTCGCATGCCATGTTCGAGCAACTCGCACCACTAGAAAATCAACCTCTCTCTACAGAAAAATCGATTTCCAACTTTCCCTGGAAATTGTTATGAAGAATTTCTTTGGTAATCTCTATTGAAACCCTTGTTTCAAATGTAATTGTGATACCTTTGTGCCTTTGCTATCATTGCAACTATGTGTGTCGATGTGTCCTCCATGTGCCCTTCAATTTCCTCTTATAATCTCTCGTTGACAAACCAACAACCATGATCTATTTTCAATCAATGGCTAAAATCATCTTGACCCCTTCTCATGAATTTTTCAAAAGTATCTAGAGGAAAATCGATTTACCTCAATTAATATTGATTAATTAATTTATTTCCTTAAGTTAGACCTAGGAAAATTAATTAACTTTTAATTAAATCTAATAAAGGCCTTTTCTCACAAAAACTATTCTGGGTATTGGATAAAATGTGTTCCCTAGATTAATAGACATAGTTAGAGACTATAAAATATACCCAAGCTACACCAACTAACAATCCCTATGCTCAATAATCTTGCAATCTCTTCGAAATTAATATTCTACCATAGTCATAGTAAAGAGTTGCACATCTCGTAGATTAGCTTCTAGATTCTGCACATCCTACCTTGTGGTCATGCACAACAAATTATTAGGCCTTGCACTCAGTCAAATAGGCTGGACCATTACCTAAAAATTGTATTCCTAGAAATACAAAAACCATCTACAAATAATCCTCCCCCAACACGTGCTTGTTGAAAAGGTACTTCAATGCAGAATTATATGTGTACAATCTGAACATTTTACCCAACAGGTAATGTCTAAACTTTTGAAGTGCATACACCATCGCAAGTCCCTATCTCTCCATTATGATGTAGTTTTTCTTGGTTGTGGATAACTTCCTATCGGAAAAATAAATGGTATGATCTATTTCTCCTTCCCCATGCTATGCTAAAATTAAGCCCAATGCAATCAACGAAGAATTGATATGCACGTGGAACTCCTTGTGCCAATCTGGGAACACCATAATCGACACATTCACCAGTTTCTCTCTTAAAGTGTCCAAATCTTTTTGACACTCCTCTTCACACTAGAACTTAGTCTCTTTCTTCAACAACCTCTCCACAAGATCAATAATCCAAGCATACCCTTTGATCAACTATTGATAATGCCCTACATACCCTAAGATAGACTGCAACTACTTAGTTGATGTGGGTGGTGGTAGATCCACTATCACTGCAATCTTGGTTGAATCCACTAGAAAACCTTGCTTGTAGACTACATTCCCCAACAGAATACCAAAAGGTGAATAAGATATACATTTATTTATATTTAATGAAATCTGGAGTTTTTTGCAACTGTCCAACATTAGTCGCAAAACCTTAATGTGCCTCTTTAACAAACTAAACATAATCTAGTTATTTAGATAGATTTCTAAAACTTATGAATGAATTCTTTAAACATCATGACCACTATAACATACCCTCAACTATCCCTATCCCTAAATAAGGGTAGAAGGAGGTATTTATTATGCTGAACCAAGATTCATGGTATAGTTATGGAAATGGGATCTAATTTTTTCAATCCTTTTCAACTTCCTTAAAACTTAAAATGGATGACATCATTGCGTTTATCTCATCGAGACCTTTCCAATGATATAAATTTTATCTCGATCCAACTTACAGACCAAAATATGTGACCATTAAAAATTTGGCCAATCACAAACCTTGCCATGTCATCATTGATTTCCATGTGGCAACCACGTAATAGCTCACATGGAACCTTGTGTGGTTTCTCTTCTACCGTGGACATCTCCACGTGGATAGTCATAATCCTCTAAGTAGTGGGAGGTCGGCCTCATCCGTGAATCTTGGAAGTGAAATTATAAATAAGGCCTTGACTCTGACCTAGCCGGTTGGCTCGACACCTGACCCGGAGGTCCTACGAGACCATACTTTTGGGTCTGACTAGGTAACGTATCCAAATTGACTCATACCCCAACTAGTGGGTCCGCCTAATGACTCAAATTTCACACCTTAGGTCTAGCACAAACTCATCCCAAGTTTGTCCTTTTCAACAAACCATATTGACCTCTGACTTGGCAGGTTCTACAAGTGAGTTCAAGCCTATATGCATGCTTCCTCTCACTTAGAGAAAAAAAATTCGATTTTCTTGGAAAATCGCCCAGGTTTGAAGCCATCACAACTCGATCGCCTCATTAAACTTGATCTTCATGAAATAGAGGATGAAGTTCCAAGATCTTTCACCTCTCTTCCAATGCACCATGGCCATAGAGACCACAAATCAATGCGCCCAATTACATCAATTACATTTTACTGAAATATAACAAACTCCTACTCTCAGAATCTAGTGGAAGGAGTATAAAATTGACCATTAAATTGCCTAGTAAAAACACATAGAGAACATGCATCTAAGTGCACCTCTTAGAACCACAAGGAAGTTAGTCCAATTTCCCAACCACAACATAATCACACATTTATATCCATGCACCATGATTCACGTTCGTTAAGAAATTAATAAAATTAACATAATTACATGTTAACCAACACATTCATCATGTTATGGAAATAGACATAGATATTTACCATCTCCTCATGATAGAAAGTCATTAAGAGTCAATCCTTCCAACATATACAAGGATTCAAACATTCCTCATAAGTTTATATAATGAATCAACATCCCACCTCCACTCAAGAGTCCACATTCCCCACTATTAGCATAAGCATGCAACCAATACATTAATCTATACATATTATTCAAATGCAAGAAGCATAAGTAAATACTTATCTTATACATCTAAATAAACATAAAACTGATCAGGACTTCGACTCTCCACCCAACCTTAGATAAGCTATAACCATGATTCCTTTTAGTTTTCACCCCTAAGCTGAATTCCAGTGCTTGAGGTAGAGTGTGTCTGGTGACTTTAACCAACATAATAGTTTAAACAAGATGCCACAAGGCCACACTTTCTTCATCCACCATCTACATACAATAAGATTTAGAATCTTCTAGAATAATCACATCCATGCCCAGATACTATAGTGTAGAGAGATTCAACTCACTTGTAGGAGAAAATATTCCACCATAAGGGAATGTTCATTAATGGATAAGCGACTGAAGGGTAATGAGGTCACCTCTCTAGGTGGTTCAACAGTGAGTCAATCACCAGAGCTTTAGCCCCAAGACAACTCACGGTGGTTCAACAGTGCTCACAAGCACCCGAGTGACTCTTCCCAACTAGTAGGTTCATTAATCCACAAGATTCCAATGGTTTCTTTAGAATTACAGGTAAGCCACTGCTCTTTATAATGTTTTGGCCCATCAAGCCTTGGTGAGGGTTCTTAAATTGGTTTATATTTATCCACATCTTGATTTCTATGAAATCCAATCATTGCTCTCTCTCGTTATTTTTCTCATTGTGTCCTTTCTATTGTTGTCTGAGAATATACATGAGAGACTAAAATAGAGTGTGTTCACTTATTCCATTATTTTTGCACATCATTACCCCTGAGTGTGAGAGTGTTCTCCTTATCATCTGCAAGCAAATCTTCTCTTCCAACATTGACCTATTTCATGCCTTCTCCAACATGCCAACCATCTTTCTTTTCCTAGGCCCACGTAGGTGAATTGCCTTTGATAGGACAATCCATGTTGTCTTCAATTTTTTATCCTTTGTTGCTTGATGTTGGGGATTAAAAGACACTTGGGCCTATCCTCTTATTTTTAATTAAATTTATTACATAATCATCCCATTTAAAACCACTCAACCAACCAGGATTGTTATTTTAAACAACCATTCCTTAAGAAATCTCCCTCCTCAAGGAACTGGAATATGTGTCCCTTTTCTCAACCTTTAATTAAATACAACTTGTTTACAAAAGGGAAAATATTAACCAGGGGATGTCATAGTACCCTCCCCCTTGGGGGGAAGCACCGTCCTTGGTGTTCAATAACCATATACAACAAAACGTGCTTTAGACCAAGCATTGTTGCTTATGGATCTTTATATACACAAGTTTCTACACCATTTACAATGTATTTACAGTTGATATACTCAAAAAATAAGAAAGGGTATGTTTTCCGCATCAAGTCATCCATTTCCCACATGGCTTCCTCAAGCCCAAAGTGCCTCCATTTCACTTCGACTTGATCTATTACTCGATTCTGGAGTGTGAGTTGCCTCTAATCCATGATGCATAGAGTTTATGGTTGGAACTCTCTCTCTAGTTATACCTGTAACAAAGACCAATCAATCACATGACTACCATCCTGTACATATATTTTAAGTAATGAAATGTGAAAAAAAATCATGCACTCTAATTAATGGAGGTAAATTCGGCCTATATGCCATGGACCTATCCTTTTGAGTACTTCAAATCGTCCAAAAATTTGTGGTTCTAGATTGGCGCATGACCCAAATTTCAATGAGCTTCTCTTGGGTATAACTCTCAGGAAAACATGTTCCCATACTTGGAACTCTTTGTGCACAGTATGCTAATTTGCATAACCCTTTTTCTTTTCTTGCACCACATTTAAGTTACACTTAATAGCTTTCATTTCATGCTCCCTGTCCTTAAATATGCTAGGCCCAATAAGGACCCTATTCATTGGATCACTCCAACTAATATAAGTGTTACACCTCCTATCATAAAATCCTTCAAATGGACTCATTCTCAACGACTCTTGATACCCATTGTTATATGCAAATTCCACATGTGGGAGGTACTCCTTCCACTTCCTTGGCTGGTGCATTACATACATTCTTAGCATGTCTTGAAGAATTATGGTTGTTCTCTCTGATTCCCATTGGTCTGAGGATAATATGCTATGATAAAATAAAACTCTGTTCCCAAGCCTATAAATAGATCTTTCCAAAACTTTAAAGTAAATTTGGTATCTCTATCTGAGATTATTTTCTTGGGAACTCCATACATTCTTCAAATTTCCTTTATGGAAACTTGAGCCACCTCACTAGCTTAATTTGTAGATTTAACAACCATGAAGTGAGCCACCTTGCTCAACTTGTATACCACTACCATGATTGCATCATGCTGTTTTGGAGTCTTTGGAGACCATGTAATGAGATCCATCAAAATTACTTCCCACTTCCATTCCAAAATGGGAATATGCTACAATAATGCAGTTGGGTGCTTACACTCAACCTTTACTTGCCGACACTCTATGCACTTGGAGATGAAATCTTCCACTTATCTTTTTAAATTGGGACACAAAAAGAATTTATTGATAGTTGCTAATGCATTTTGATAATCTGGGTGGCCAGAATATGGCTTCACGTGAAATTATCTTAATATGAGTTTCTTCAGCTCACTAATATTTGGCACATAAATTGTGCTTCTGAATTTAATTAGTCCACTTTCAATGAGACTATATTCCCTATACTTTTCACCTTCACAAGCCTGTTACAATTTCTCTTTCAAATGTTGATATTTTTCATCCTGTTGCCCAACATTTTTTATCATTTTCTCAAGCTCAATTTCATAGGAACTTATGTCTTGTTGTAACTTGATTTCTAGATCAATCACATTCATAAATTTTAATCATTGGTTAAAAATTTATGAAAGTGATGGAACCGAAAATCAAATTACAACAAGAAATTGGTCGCAGAAGTCTAAAAACTGAAAACTTATGGCTACTGAATGGTTCAACTGCACCCTCCTGTTGAGTCCATTTTCCACTTTGTTCTCTTTACCTTTTATATATTTGATTTCAAAATCTAATTCACTAAGCGTAGCCAACCATTTGGCTTGCCTTCCATTTAGCTTAGGTTGTTCAAATAAATCCTTCAGCCTCACTACAACAAAACCCTGTGATTAGCGTCCTGTTTTGTTCCTTTTTTTGCGTCTAGAGCCCATTTTTGTGGCTATTTGTGTCCATTTATAAAATATGTGTGCAAAAATTGATGCAAGTTTGCACCAAGTTTTTTTCACCAAGTCTTACACCAAGTTTAGCACCAGGTTGCAAAAATAGGTTTTACATCAGTTTTACACCAGGTTTTACCGCCATTTTTTATGACAAGTTTTGTGTCAGTCCTTTGCACCAATGTTTTGCATCAAGTTTTGGCACTATTTTATTTCACCAAACCTTTTGTATCATTTATTGCAAAATCCACTTTTTGTGCCTACACTTGCATCAACTTTTTCATCATCTCTTGCATCCTCTTTTGCATCATTTTTTAAATTATTTTTTGCATCCATTTTTACATCATTTTTTGCATCCCCTTTGTGTCAAGATTTGCATCAGGTTTTGTATCACATATTGTATCTACTTTTGCATCTAATTTTGTTGTATCAACTTTTGAATCATATTTTTCATCCATTGTTGCACCCATGTTTACGTCCACTTTTGCATCCCTTTTTGCATCTTATTTTTCATCTTCATTTGCTTCTTTTTTTGCATCTATCATTACATCCACTTTTGTTGTGACACTATTTGTACCATGTTTTGTACTTACTGTTGTCCCCACATTTGCTTCCAATTTTGCATCTATCTTCGCATCCACTTTTGCATCAAAATATTGCATCTATTTTTGCACCCACTTTTATGTTGGGTTTTGCATATTATTTTGTATCATCTTTTGCATCTACTTCCATTGCATCCATATTTTTCATCCAATTTTGTTTCTTCTTTTGCACCCATGTTTGTATCAACTTTTTCATCCCTTATTGCATCTTGTCTTGCATCCAAGTTTGAATATTTTTTGTGTTTTTTTATTACATCCACTTTTGTTGTGCCATATCTTGTGCCTATCATTGAAACCCACATTTTCTTCCAATTTTGCATCCACATTTGCATCCTTTTTTTTGTCCAAGTTTGCATCAAATAATTTTTCTGTTTTTTGCATCCCATTTTGCATCTACTTTTACATCCACTTCTGACGTGTCCAATTTTGAATCTAATTTTGTGTCCACTATTGCACCCATGTTTGGTCCATGTTCACATCCATCTTTTAATCCAATTTTGCCTCCTTTTTGCATCTAAGTTTGTATCTTTTTTTTGTTCATTATTGTATCCACATTTATTTCACAACAATTCATGCTAAGTTTTATGCCTACTATTACACCCATGTTTTCTTCCACTTTTTCATCCACTTTTGTGTCAATTTTTCTGTCTTGTTTTTCATCTATTTATGTTATGTCCACTCTTCATTCAATTTTACGTCTATTGTTGCCCCCACCTTTTTTTTAACTTTTGCATCCATTTTCCAACTCTCATATATTTTTTTCATTGACGATATTTCTTATGACATTAACAATTATGAACAATTGATGACAGTGTCAATAATTATGATGATGATGATAATGAAGATGATGACAATGACATGAATTGTGATTATTATGATAATCAAAATGATGATAAAGATGATAGGGGTTATAATGACAATGATGATGGAGATGCTAATGACCTTGGAAAATCTTCCCAATTTTTAAATGTTGTCATGGTCATAATCATAATCATTATCTTTAGAGTCATCTTCCAATTCATCATCATCTGATCATCATTATCATTATTTTCATCTTGGTAATCATCAACAACAATAGTGGCATGAATGATGATTATGCTGTTCATGACGAAGTTGACAACAATGATGATAGGAATTACATTAATTATGATGATAGGGATGATGAAAATTATAATGATGATGATAATGGTAGTGGCGATGATGATTATTGATCATCTCTAAAAAATAAAGTTGTCATTTCTCTTGCATATATCATGTGTCCTAACAACCCTTTTTGAGCACTCATAATATTTTTTGGGTTGATGATATTTCTTACGACACCTATAATTATGAACAGATGATGACAATGTCCATAATGATGATGATTATGATGATGAAATGAATAGTGATTATGATAATAATGCAATGATGAGATTTTTGGTGGTGATGATGATGATAATGAAGATGATGACACTCCCTCTAAACTAGGGAGATACTCATAATGAGACAAAAAAGTACTCTCAAGTTGAAATATTCATATAAGAAGAGATCTGGATTGATAAGCATCAACAATGATTTAAATCATCATAGCCAACATTGTCAAAATAGAAATTCCTTGACTAACAAGCTATATATCTCCATTAGATCATAGCACAATGTTGGGAGGCATAAATTTGGACACCACTGCCTCTTTAGGCACTTACCGCGCTAGGATGTTCATCAGGCATGTCCTCACATGATTATTTCCTAATCCACTGTCATAACATTTGACACCAGGAAATGTCGATCCTCATGACTATTCTTATCTTGGATTAATGTACTTGACTTATGGTGGTTAGTCCTAGTCAAAGCACAAATTCTCATTCGCATGACGCCTTTATGATTAAGAATTCATAGATTTGTGGCAAAATATTTCCCCTTTTTGTCATTTGTGATGAAAGAAAATCAAAAAGTGAAAGCCAAAATCATTAAATATACACTATAATGATTTATCTAGGTCTAAACTCTAAGGTTAAAGTGAAAATTTATGTAAATATTATATCTATGAGTTGTTCAAAACTTATGAAAACCTTATTCTCTAAGTCCTATATATAAGAAAAATCAAAAGAAAGAAAAATAAGGCCCAATGAATTGTAACTCATGTATTCACACCCTCTTTGGAAAACATATGAATATATACACTCCTAGTCACACTTGATCACATGTTT